>OMLM01010100.1:36596-113047 GCA_900302695.1 Helostoma temminkii | reverse complement strand
GCATTTTTTCATAATCCTGGGCCACTTGAAAAAACGGTAAAGAAAAATATCATTATCTTTGAAAACACTCTGAGATGCAAAACAAATGTGCATTTACTTCCAATATTCTCTAAACTTTTAATAGGTGTTGAAAGGAATCAGTGGATTGGTGATGAGTCTGCTTGTTGTTGAAAATTTTGTAGCCCTTTTCCTGATCTACTGGATGAGTAAAGCTATTTGTAGACAACACTTCAACACACTGGTATGTCATGGTCTTTGCAGCTACTGTACATTTACTGCGAAATGAATAATATATTAGGCACATAATCATAATCATTCTTTTTCTACAGCCAATCATACTGCTGAAACAAGGCGACTGAACTGGTAGAGCTGAACAAACCAAAGACCAAACAGCATTTGTTGCATTTGTGCTTTAAACTTTGGGATTGTATAAAAAAAATCATTGTCAATGTAACGGTTATTGTATCTGAAAATAATGTGCTACATCTGAGAGCAACATGACATTTGTTTTTGTAAAATTACTTGTTCATATGTTGTAATAGCATTTTATACAAAGTCACAGCAGCGTAAAAAGCAGGAACAAACTGAAGCTTTGGTGTTTCTACATATCAAAACTACTACACTAGAACAAAAATGCTACTTCAAAATAAGAAATCAATACAAGTTGATCTGTGTGTTAAACAAAGAACAACAAGAAGAAAATCTACTGACAGAACATGGAATTTAGTAAGATTATTTGAAATAAGATGTGATATTTAAAAAAAAAAAAGGCAGATCTTAAAAATTAGGTATTACATTTCATTTTAACCCATACGTTAAAATGATTGGAAATGCTGAATAAGAATAAGATAGCAATGCTGAAAATTTTTAATTTTTTATTCAAAAGAATTGTTTTACTTCTTAATTTATGACGCGATTAACCTTAGTTTGTACAATAGCACGTCTGTTCTAAATTTTATACCATTCTGTACATGATAAGATTAGAAAGTGAAACCTAAGCATTTTTAAGACAAAAGGTGACCTGCCTGTTAGCTGAAAATACTTGTATTTATCATTTATTACTAATATTATAAAGCGTATAATACCTTATCGTAAGCTCTATGGTGCAAACGATCTACATTTAGGGCAATCACCACTACCTTTACTCAAATTGAGTAAAGTATATATCTTAAAAACAAGATAATAAATCTTTTACAATTAGTACAGTATCTCAATTACATTATGAAATGTAAAAAAGCCTGGTTTCATCAAAGATGAAAACAATATGTTTTAAAGTCTTGAAAACTTGGACTGTGTCTTATATCAATTTTGGCCAGAACCTACGCAAATGTTAAGGTTTTTAGTTTTTGCAGTGTGCATTACATTATGAAAAAAAACCTTCAATCTAATTTCTGTAGTTTAGATTGCAATTTTTCTTTTCTCTGCATATTATTATGTATTGTCACAATGTCATGTTGTTTGGCGGCCATCATTGTGCAGTGAGAGCTGCACAATTAAATCTTTAATATGTATAAAACGTGCAGGAGTTAAGGGTCTTATCCATTCTTCATTGTGTCATTTCATTAGAAAAGCTGCTACAAATCTATATGTGTCTTAAAATATCAGTGATGGAACTGGGATTCTCTTTGGATTATTTAATCTGACCTAATAACTGCGCTACATGTAGATCATAACGCTTTTGTCTGCCTACTATTACAAACTTTGATGTTACCCCCCATTTAGTCAGTAAAGAAAAAAAAAAGACTTTACTTATCTTATGCCTATAACCAACCATTATATTTTTGCTTGGAAATAATTTTGTAACTTTATTTCAAACTTTGCGAATGAAGATAATAATTTTGTTTGTTAATGTTTAAATCAACACATTTTATTGTACTTTATTGTATGACTATAAAAAAAATGAAATAAACTTGTGTGCTAACAGCTGGGTACAACATTTATGTTTGATATGAGTAAGAAAGAAAGAAAGAAAGAAAGAAAAATACTTTTAGAGATTTGCACAATGATAGAAAAAACATACACTCACTGGCCACTTTATTAGGTACACCTATAAAATCCAAGGCTATCTAAAGGGGGATCTCAAGGACTGTATGGCAGGATTCAGATTCAGACTTCTCATTTACTCTTCAGAGTTGTATCAGAGCCACAGTAGGTATTACAGACAAATATGATTTGGGTGTGGTCTATAAAAGACACAGGAAGAACAGGAAGTAACAAAACTGTGATAACATATAGATTATTGTGGCTTTTAGAATTTAAACTTTGTATCTATACATTTGCAGTAGTACCACAAGAGGGCACTTGCAGTCCACACCCATTTCAAGGGTAATTACATGACTGTCCAGACTGATATCTACATTAACACACTATTATACTTTTACTCATATCAAACCCATTTCCCAGAACATCATCCCTCAACAAAGACATCACACAGTCTGCAGCCAACAGGAATAAATACTGGACTCAACATATGCAGCAGTGGTTTAACAGCATGGTGATTAATAGGTGATGTCGGGTAAATTAATATCAATTAAGCCTCATACTGTTCACTATAAACAAACGAAAACTCACACAGTTACAGACAGAACACTTCAATGCATTCATTTAACGCTCACCAGGAACTGGAAAACTGTCTAGTAATCACACTCCTTACCTGGAAACTAAACCAGAACTCCAAATCTGAGCCAACCATAATCTCCACTGCTGTGAAAAATTAATACAGACTAACAAGGTGTCGGCAGCAGGGTCCCTACGTCACAAGTGACACCATCTCCCATTGGCTTGCCTTCGGATCACCAATACAGCAGCTCTGCTGTTAAATAATACTTTTACAAAGTTATAATATCTCAGTTTTTAAGTTAGAACTGTCTGAGAGGGGATGCTTTTTATAAATGTTTATCACTGAAGTCATAGCTGGGTGTGAATCATACTGGAGTGCATTATACTAAGAGGCTTTTACAGGGTTATCATGTCTCCGTTTTTAGGTCGAAACTGTTACAAAGGTGATAGCTGAATGTGTGGTGGACTCGTACTCGCAGATGTTTTGCCCACCCCTTTAAAAATGAATGAGCGGGTCAACACATAACTTTTTGCCTGAACTTTCTAATAGTTTCTTGTTGAAAACTGACCCCTGCTGTCAGTTTGGAGATGGTTTTAATTTCTATGTCATGTGGAGCCATGAGCGGACACGAGAGGGAGATAGACACAAAATCAGGTGCATTTACTTTTATTATTATTATTATTATTAATAGTAGTAGCATATTTAATGTTTTTACCCATCTGTAACATGTTGACCACATAATTGATACTCATTATTAGGCTCTGCATCTGTGATCATCTAAGCCACAAACTAATTTGTAGATTATGCTATTGTTGAAACTACATAATTTACCCATCTCTGTATTCACGCATGAGCTAAAAACTATAAGTTGATGTAGCCTAAGCTTCTGGCCACACCAGCAGGCGAATCCACAGCTATTTTCCACTCTGCGGCACTACATTTGACGAGTCTAATTTTGAAGGAAGTTGCTTTTGGCACACTTATGAAAAAGTTTTTTTTAAAAAAGAAATTAGGTTAGTAGTTGGTAGTACAACCACGGCAGCCTGTGTCTGTAGCCACTGCAGGTGCTAGACACAGACACGCCGCACTAACTGGCTGTGGCTATGGCAGTCGTGGCAGCAGCAAAAGTCTGTGGTAGAGCAAGCGACTGTGGCTACAGCTATCATGGCTGTGGCTATAGCTTATTGTAGGGGCGCGCCCACTGGCTGAGCTCGGCCCCGCTGAGCACATGATAAAACGAGGAGCACATGAACTCTTCCGCTTAAGGACGCTCCCAACAAACGTGTGTAACCAATCATAAACTAAAGTAAACCATTTCTCTTTCAACGGTCGTCCCTTCGGCCAACGCTCAGTTAGAGTGTCCATCAGCTATGTAGCTACATTTATATTTATTTTAACTGTCTGGAGGCAGCCTACAGTCGGGGGGTGCTGGGTCACTTTTTCATGCCTCTGAGGAGCTGCCGCTGCTGCTGCTGCTCTCGTAGCTGCGTCCAGCTATGGCGTCCGCTTATAGCGGTTCACACACCTTGAGCAAGGATGATGTGAATTACAGAATGCATTTCCGAATGATAAACGAGCAGCAGGTGGAAGATATCACCATAGAGTTTTTCTACAGGCCGCACACGATAACACTACTGACATGTACGGTGCTCAGTTTGATGTATTTCGCGTTTACAAGGTGAGTCGTTCACAGCTAGCGGTAGCTAGCTTTGTTAGCATTTAGCTAACGGTGATGCCCCGACTGTGCCAGGAGATCATCTAGCTAGCTTTAAGCTGTTTATAATCGGATTTTCTCGCGAAAAGCAACACAGAGACGCTGGTGTAAATTTCTCACGTAGATTTTTTGCTCTTATTAGCTAACCTAACAAGAGCAGTGTTGTGTAACCTTGGTCCACTTCAGGTCCTTGTTGTCCTGTGTTGACTCAGCTAACAGTTATGGGTAACATTAACAGGGCAACCAGCTATGAAATGATACATTAGTCACTGCATTTATCTCCTTTACCAACCAGAATTTGATCTTTAAATCCTAATAATATCTTATGTTTCTGTTACTTCATGTTTAAACACTTGATATATATATACACACATATATCAACATAAAATGTATAGGCCACTTATCAAATGGGCTGTTCAATATATATACCACAGTACTGCTAATGATGTTGGGACATTTCTCTTTACGCTTTCTGCAGAGATGATGGAAATCCTGACAGTAATCTCTGGGTGGGGCTCATCCTGGTCATCTCCTTCTTCCTGGTCATCAGTGTTTTGGCGTTTCCCAATGGTACGTAAAGAAAGGGACACAGAAGCTTTGTTTATTCAAGTGTGTTTTGAATAGCTACTACAAATATTCTGACATGGCTTCACAAACAATCATTATTTTAGTTTAGGAGAAAATAAAGACTGTTTTACACAAGATCCTTATTCTAAACAAGGATGAACTGCAGTGGTGAGTACAGTCTGAATCCATTTGATGGGAAGACTGCAGTCAACAGCATTATGTAACATAATAGTTACACAGCATAGTTTCCAGCAATGGTATGTCAACCCTGGAATAATGCATAAAGTCGAGGTTAATTATGGTTTGAAGAGTGACATAGTTGATGGTAAGCAAAAACCTGTTTTATTTTGGACATTAGTGTAATGTATAACCTGTGTTTTTCTTGTAACTTATTACTGGTTATATCGTTGACATTTCTTGTAGGTCCATTCACCAGACCACATCCAGCAATATGGCGAATAGTTTTTGGTGAGTATTTGCCAAAGGTTTTCAGTGGCAAAAACAGTTTTTCCTCTGTAGATTTCTCTTTTTAATATCTTGTCTTTCTGCTGCCAAGGTCTGAGTGTCCTCTACTTCCTGTTCTTGGTCTTCATCATCTTCCTCAACTGGCAGCAAGTAAAGCATCTAATGTACTGGTTGGACCCAAACTTGCGCTATGCCAAGAGAGAAGCTGACATAATGGTGAGTGGTTAAACATGCACAGCAAATAGCTTTCAGATTGATTTACATTTTCACAGCCAGGGGATTATCAATTTTTGTAGTGACCCTGTTTGCACGGCTCTCTGCAGGAATATGCTGTGAACTGCCATGTCATCACCTGGGAGAGAATCTTGAGCCATTTTGACATTTTTGCATTCAGTCATTTTTGGGGCTGGGGTATGAAGGCCCTTCTCATTCGAAGCTATGGACTGTGCTGGACCATCAGTATTACCTGGGAGCTGACTGAGGTACAGAAGCAAATCATCATACATTTAGCATACTGTAATTTCCTGTGGCGTCACTTAGTATTTATCTGTCTGCCTGCTCTGTCCTCCCTCTTACTCATTCTCTTTAGATTAAAAAAAATATAAGGGCAGCTGTGTTTGTAATACAAGTGATTTATATGGTGGAAATTGATGGGTTTTAGTCATTCTTAATATACTAATATTTTACACAATGTATTTAATATTATTGTTAGTTGAGAAGTCAATTTTTCCAGATATGGCATAGACTCTTATTTCAGCCTCTTGTCCTGTTTACATAGCTTTTCTTCATGCATCTGCTGCCTAACTTTGCTGAGTGCTGGTGGGACCAAGTGATTCTGGATATTCTGCTGTGTAATGGAGGAGGAATCTGGCTTGGCATGACAGTGTGCCGCTTTTTGGAAATGAGGACCTACCATTGGGCCAGTATAAAGTATGACCATTTAGTCTGGGATTTCATTACAACTGTGTTAAAGTGGCATTTATTATTGAGCTGTACCAGTACCAACAGCCAGCCCACCTTTTTCAGTTTCCTTTCTAAGTCATTTGTAGATTGTGAAAGAGGAACTGGGGTTTCTACTATAAGCCTGGTGCATACATTTAATATTCAGTACCAATACACCAGGTATATTGGCAATAATACATTTTCAATCTGCATATGTTATAGCTAATTTAAACTAAAATGTAACAAAACAGCTTGTATTGTTTTTTTTTATCTTTTATTTTTAAGATATTTTTATTGTATCTGTTAAATCTAATCTAAAGTATAGGTTCATTTCAAGTTCACTAATTACAGTCTAATATAGATTATCATCATCATGAGATGCATGAATTTTGAAATTGTTTTGAAATATCTTAAAAGTTCATCAGAGAGGAGTGAACTTAAATGATTAATGTAATGTAATTACTTTCATCTACCTTTGTCTCCTACACTAACATAATACCTATTGTAAGTCTATCTGCAAGTCTTTGTAATCCTTCTACTTTCCTTCCATCCAGGGACATCCACACCACCACAGGGAAAATCAAACGAGCCGTGTTACAGTTCACACCAGCAAGTTGGACCTATGTGCGCTGGCTTGACCCAAAGTCCTCTCTGCAGCGTGTGATGGGCGTCTATCTGTTCATGATCATTTGGCAGGTGGGTCAGTGAGAAATCCTCTCTCATCCAGCTCATTGTGATTAAGTGCTGACTGGTTGGAGATCATCCGGTGTGGTCAGTACTACCTAATCTAATTAGCGCCTCCATTGTTGAAATCTAAAGCCTCTCCCACGTGGATCCATATAATTCATGAGGGTCACGCAGTCTACACATTAACAGCTAATCCCCTAAGAGTGAAGGCCAGTCTGGATTACTTAGTAAGATTATATGGTTATGAGAAAACCATGCATGGATAACTTGAGGAAGCTCACTCAGATAGTTCCCAACTCTCTTGTGATTTTATATAGTACATGGTCAGTGAATTAGTTGAAGACATGGGGCAGAGCTCGACTAGACTCAATGTGATGACTGTTCAGCTGCTCTTTGCTGGGTTCAGCCACATAGACTCCAGGCCAGATGAGTGAATAACATGGCAGCAGGCCTCATCTGTCATTGCAGATGACAGGGACCTGGATGGTGTATCCTTCAAAACGAACTGTCATTGTTGTCAGTGTGTTAAATCAAGTGTAACATTCATTGTAAGGCAATCTTTGTCATTTGTGACATTACAAATTGGTAGCAGCACTGTGTATATGTTGTAAACACAGCCTGAACTGTTTGGTCTTTTCAGTGCATCTGCATGCAATAAAGCACTAATTACAAGCTTCAGTGCCAATAGTCCTTACTGGCAGGACACATTATGACTTGTCAAACACAGGCATAACTAATAATGTTGAAAAGGGCTGCTTTTATTGTGGGTATACCAGTTCCAGAGTACTGCTTTTGTGTCTCATTGGCGTGGCTTGCTGGGACATATCAATGGAACAGATATGCCATTCGTTTTCTCTTACACCTGTGCTTTTCCTTTTGCCATGACAGATTTATAGTCCTTAAAAACAAGAGCTGTGCATGGTGGAACACTGTAAGCCAGCAGCTCAGCAGTCATAATGAAAGACAAAGGTCAACTCATAAGAGAAAATTCAACACATTGAAGCAATTTTCAGAAAAGATCACATTGAAATTGTCTATATTGTGTGTTTTGTAGAAGTGCAAATTTATTTTTGGGCTTTTTACAGCAGATATTTTAATTTGTCATAGTAGTAAAAGCACTATTACTATTTCAATGATATTTATTTCTGCTAGCACTACAATTAGTGGCCTTTAAAACTTTAATTTGATTCCAACATGTTGGAATGTAGAGCCAAAAACAGCAGTAATGTGATTGTCTTAAAGATTAGAAATGACTCCCTAAGTGTCTATTATTTTGAATATTATGCTAATCACATCTGTGGATTTGTCTTCTTTTTTGTTCACAGCTAACAGAGCTAAACACATTTTTCCTCAAACATATTTTCATCTTTCCTGCAAGTCATGCTCTTAGCTGGTGTCGAATCCTATTTATTGGCATCATCACAGCTCCAACAGTGAGGTAAAAACACAAACCACAATTTCATTAACAAGGACGTGAGATTTTAAGATATTGCACATGATTATATTGTGTTTCTCGCTTTGATAATTGTTGTGTGGGGGCATCTGCAGGTGAAATTTACTATTGTTGGCATTCATTCTTTTTGTTTCAGGCAGTATTATGCGTATCTAACTGACACACAGTGCAAGAGAGTTGGAACCCAGTGCTGGGTGTTTGGGTAAGTCAGACCTAAATCTTTAGCCCTGACAAAAAAATATAAAATGGAAAAAACGCTACATCAGTTGCACTACATAGCATACATTATATCTATGTGTACTTTAAAGTGGTTGATATTTCCTATCGTGGCTGTTAACTCGTATGCTAAAGGGCTAAACTCTCAGGCATCTGACCTATATCAGGAATGTTGTTATCCACAAAAGTAACACATTCATAGAGAAAAGGTTCTCACATTCAGGTCAGTAAGCATAGTGCGGCTCTTAGGCAAAAGCCATGGACATATTTTTTTATAACCTTTTTCAGTTAAACTGAAAGTTTACTGCAGGTGAGGAAGAGGTTTCACTTCTTTGTTTCGATCACAGGGCAATTGCCTTCCTGGAGGCATTGGCATGTATTAAGTTTGGACAAGACTTGTTTTCCAAAACCCAGATCCTCTATGTGTTTCTCTGGCTGCTGTGTTTGGTAAGATTAAAATTACATTAATTTGTAATGGAATGCATTGTCTTGTTAAGTAAGATGTTTGTCAGACTTGGAAAATATGAATATACATTTTTGTTTCAGCATTTAAGACTATATATACTATAAGCTACTGATGGTAAATTTTGTGTGAACAGTCAGTTTTACATTTATTACCTCTATTTTAGGCCTTCATTACATTCCTGTGTCTGTATGGAATGGTGTGGTTTGCTGAAAACTATGGTCCAAGAGAAAAGGTATGTTTATTGTCTTAGATTTACTAAGTTGTATGGTTTATTAGAAAGAGTAGATAATGTTTCTGTTTAATTGTCGTGATCATTAATTCAGGCTTTTATGGCAGAATTGAAAATCCATCACTGATGCTTTACATAAGAGAAAATAACTCATCTTCTTTGAAATTATCACTTTCTTCAAATATTGCACAAGTGTAGTAAGTTTGTATGCAGATCATGTCACGCCTCAGCAAACATTAAAAAAATTGAGAATTATGTATTCAATTTTTTTTTAATTGTGTCACTCATGAGTCTGATAGCTGTACTGTGTTCCCCGTCCAGTCAGTGGTGTGTTTGTGTGTATGGTATGTGTCTGAACCTCTTCTCCTCTCACAGCGCCTCTCAGAATGTGAGGACAGCAATTACACAGAATTTGCCGACCATGTGTCTGAGGGATTCAAAGGTACGCTGCTAGTGTTTCGATTTTGCATATTTTGTAAATGTGCACCCTTCAGTTGCATCTTTTTATAAACTCACTTCCAAGTATTGGATTATCATGTTACAGGAAAGACGGAAGTGGGCAGTGACAGCCCAGCAACCAGACAGAGAGGGAAGGGCTCAGGAACGACCAAATCCATCAATGGCCTGGACAGGCAATAGGAGTTGGAACCAGAGGCTGGTGGGTGACTCTTGAACTCACTGGGTGTGAAAGCCAGGTGTGAAGGGTCACATGTTGAATAGGGAGTGAAGATACTGCCGTAACTGAAGTGTAGAAACCCTTCACCTACAGTGAGGGAGTGGAGAACAAGTCCATGTAGTGTTATTAGGGGTGCACAGAGGCTTGGACTACAGGAAATGCACACTAAACAGTGTGCTGTAATCATTAACCACTGATCGCAGGTGTGTGTTTGTGTGTGTATAAGTCCAAAGGTGTTATTCAGTGGCAAGTTGACTATCTTCCTGAGGATGTTTCACCCCTTGAAGAGCTTACAGCAAGTCCAGTTGCAACTGAACAACACCTTTAGGATAAGACTGAACTGGATGACTGAGAATCTTCACATACATGTGTAAGGGAGAGAAGTGGTACTTTGTGTGGGAAAGAAAGAGATGCAAATTAAAACTGCCGATTTGAGATGTGATTGCATGATACTGTAGCTGATAAACTATAATTTTCAAATTTTTATCCTATGATTCTGCATATCACTTATATTTACTATGACGTGGTTCAGATGACTCTATATTCAGTAACCTACAGTAAAAACATGTTTTTAAAAGCAAAAGACACTTTTCTTTTAACAGGTTTGCAAATGTTCTAGGTATGTCATTATGGAGTGTAGATTGCAATTGTGGCAGTTTTATAAAGAAGTTTATCCATTTAAAATGAAATCTACAAAACAAAGTGTGCAAAAACTGAAGGGATAATATCTAAATGCCTTCTGAAGCCACTCTATATTTAACTGGTAAACACCATATAAAATAAAAAAAATTGTTGAACACATTTCCATGTTAAAAGCCATTATGTAGAATTTATCACATTAATTGAGCCTCTGTGTCTATGGCTCTGAAGGGCAGAAGTCTTTTTATTAGTACCTATTATTGTCTATTTACGTCAAGATGTTTATAACTTGAATGTGGACAGGTTTGCTGTACTAGACAGCTTGGGCCTGATACGGAATCGGCTGAGGTTTGTGTTTGACTTGGAACAAAGTGATGCACACAGTTTAAGCACTTTTCAGAATGTTTTCCTGGAAATACTATACATTTTGTAATGTTTTGTATTTTGTGAATCACTGTGACCTTTAGTGATTTTATTCTCTGTCCATCTGTGGCTGCTATCATGTTTTTGTTTTTTTATTCTGATAAAAGAGGGCAATTATTCAAATTCCTGCATGTGCTGTCAGGCTCTTCCTGTCTGCGTGCAGGTGGCTTTGTTTTACTGTCAACCTTCTTGTTATTGCATATATTGCATTTGCATGGTTGTGTCAAATCAAGTGTTTTAATATTAGAATGTTATAATAATATGCTATAAGTCAACAGATCTGTGTTACACACAACACGGCACCAGTATTGATGTCCTTCACTGTAATATTTTATTTCACCCCCTGTGCCTGTTTCCATTTTCTATTTTTATTAACTTTTCTCAGTTTGTATTCAGACTAATTTTGCGGTTTTTGTGTGAGATTCCTCTGCCCTGGAGTGCTTTATTGATGGTTTATTTTCATTTTCTTTGTCAGTGTCGTCTTAGTACGCTTATATCATCCATATTTCTTGACAATCTATACATTGAGCTACTGTGGCATGGGTCAGGCTGCCCAACACACAATATAAATGATACATTGCCTCTGGATTTAAATGTCATTTGCCAAAAACAATTCTGTAGAAAATTACATGTGCTTTTCTTTTTCACTGTGAAATAATGAAACGTATTAAAATGTTTTACATTTCCTCTTAAACTCTTGTGACTCTGTGAGTTGTTGTTGTGTATTTTCCATTAGGAAGCTGTTTGTATACTCAACAATAGGAAATCATCAGTGACCTTGCTCGACCTGTGGAGAGCACCATGCTGCAGCAAAGGAGTGCTGGATTGGCTGACTCAAGCACAGCCCGTCTCAGATCAGATTTCACTCAATCTGCACACCATGAAACTCACAGTCTGAAATAGCTTCCTCGTGCAGAGGAAGGTACCAGTTGGTGTTCACTTTGAAAACATGGCAGTAAATGCCATATAGTCCTGCACATAAACAATTGTAACAAAGCCATTGCCTGAAATTCTGAGTCTGTTTAAAGAAGACTCACATCATCACCCTACTTGTGAAGATGTGAGCATTTGGGTGTAACACCCGAGGATCCAGCCTGTTGGATACTTTACTAGTCTTAAGAGAAATATGGGAAAACTGTAAGTTCACGTTGTTGAAAAACATGACCTGCAACACTTAAACTCTCAAACATTAGTGTGAGCGGATTTCCATGCGAGGGCAGCAGAGAGCCTCAGTCATGTGCTCAATGTCACGTGATCATGTGGGCCTAAACCACAGGACATGAGTAGGGACTCAAAAATACTGGAGTGCTCTGCTTTCATACCCCTCTCCTCACCATTCTTTCCATCTCGCTGAAATCATCAGTCTATTTTTGCTTTCTTGAGCATCCTGCTGCCTGCACCAGCTGACTGAACAATTTCAGTAGGCTTACAAAACATCAGGATATTTCAGTCATGGCCACAAGTCCTTGTTTCCCAAGTGGTGGTGGCCTGAGTCCTGAGAGGATTCTGAGGGAGATCCAGATCAGCCTGCTGGAGTGTAAAGTCTGCTTCGAGAAGTTCAATTCTCAGCAGAGGGAGCGCAGACCACAGAACCTTTCCTGTGGCCATGTACTTTGTGTGGAATGCATCAAAGCTCTGTCCCACCCTCTTCTGAGGAAACTAGAGTGCCCATTCTGTCGGCAGCTGTGCAGTGTTGACAGCACCTCCCAGTGCCAGGTTCTTAGTGACCTGCAGGAGCTGCTGTTATCCTGGAATCCCATATCCTCCGCTTTTCCTCCGAGGGCAAAAGAAGGCTTCAGCTTGGCCACAAGTCTGACATCCACAGCTCTGCGACTGTGCACAGTTTTTGGTGGTTGGGGGACTCTTATCAACCCCACTGGGATAGCTGTTTTTGTGTCATCAGGGGCAGTAGTGGTGGTTCATGATGGAGAGAAGAGGGTGGTGGTGTTCAGTCCCCAGGGCAAGAAGCTGCACAGTTTTGGGCGAAGAGAACAAGCCAGTGGAGAGATCTGTTACCCGGTTGATGTGGCAGTGACACTCTGTGGTTACTTAGTGGTTACAGATGCAGGGGATAAAGCTGTGAAGGTTTTTACCTCCAGGGGTAACCACGTGTTAACGATCAAGGATTCTTTTCAGATGCCCTGGGGTGTGGACACAAACAGCTGTGGGCGCATCCTGGTCTCAGACATCCAGGCTGGCACGCTGTCCCAGGTAAAAGTGGACTATACTCATGGTGTCATTCTAGAGCATCAAGTTGCCATTTCTGACCTCCAGCATCCAAAAGCAGTTGCCTGTTGCCGTGTGACTGGGAACATAGCAGTGATAGAGCATTTAACAGCTGACCAACACACAAGGCTGAAAGTGTTTACCAAAGATTTCCACATTCTTTATGAAACAAACAGTTTCAGCCTGATCCTGGAGTCCACCGTGAGGCTGAACGTATCGGGTGTGGTGTTTGACAAAAATGGAGATGTGATTGTGATCGACTCTAATCAGGGAATAATTTGGAGTTTAGGAAAGCTCCAGAAAGGCCCAGCCCTAACTCCTCTTGTGGGAGACCACCTTATTCGCCCAGTTGGATTGGCTTTACTGAACAATGCACTAGTGATTCTGGACAGTGGCGACCATACAGTGAAGATTTATTCTGCTCAATCTGATACTGGATCCATGAAGTAGCTCATGTACAGTAAATGAAGCTTATTCTATTATTGGAGGATGCGGTGGCCTGGCTGGTGTTTTTATGTATAAATATAGCCCTACATAACTCATGCACTGAAAATGAAATTGTGAATATAATAAAAAAGAGTGCTACAGACTACTCTGTGTTTTGAAGTGTCAGCCACTGAAATCTATTTTTTATGCAAGTCATGTAAAGAAAAACCTTACAAATACATAATAGAGTTTTTAGAATATTTTTATCTCCCTACCTAGGGTGATGGCCTTAAAGTTGTGATCAAGTCTCTTATTTTACTGGGCCACCATCTTAAACAGTAGAGAATATTAGTATCCATGTCGCATAATTTGGAAAAAAGTGCAGTTTACAAAGTGACAGTTACATAAAGGTTCTCAAATGTCTCGATAAACTGATGGAAACATTTTATTTTGAAGTTATTGGACAAAATTATATTAGATGTTCATAGTATGGTGGTATAGACAGCGCTAGTCATTATATTACTCTTTATTCTAATAACCACTGTTGTCTGCATTATTACCCACAAAGTGTCATGCCATGATGCTTATTGCCGCTGCATGTAAATCAACTAGTCATGCTGCCATTCCTCGTCTCCTCCCCTGCTCGGCGCGGTGCGTAAATCCTTTCCCCTTCTTTGGCACAGCCGTCTCCAGTCTGCCAGAGGGTAGCAGTCGTGCTCCCAGTGGAAGATGGCGGTGGGGATGCTGTCTGAGGCTGGAGCACAGTTCTGGATTTGCAGAAGAAGCGAACCCAGATGGATATAAAGGAGAAAAATGAAGATATTCCTGTGTCTTCTCCTCGAGGTCTGGACTATTTTGGGGTTGTTTAATTAGAGTCTGCTGCCTTTTCTCTGGCAGAAATCTTGTCGGGGATTCACAGACTATACGTTGATAAGTCGGCGCACAGACAGGGTGGGAAAGAAAAGTGGACGAAAATGTCGGATACGAAGGTAAAAGTTGCTGTGAGAGTTCGACCCATGAACCGCAGGGGTAAGTGTTACCACGATTATTTTTGTTTGCAAACTCGCATTTCGGTGTCTTCAGATTCACGCTACGTTATCATAAAGTTTTGGTTTCTTCGCCATAGCTCCTTCCAGCTGGAGTTATGAGCCCGAAGTCTTGAGTGTGTAGTTTAAACGCGGCCAAAGCAGCAAGAATTTTACTTTTCACACCCCCGCAATAAGCTGTACTTTCTCAACAAACCTTTCTCTGCAGAAATTGAAATGAATACAAAATGTGTCGTGGATATGGAAGACAACCAAACAGTTCTACACCCACCACCCTCAAATGCAAAAGGAGAGAACAGGTAAACAAATATGCATAAGTGTAAACAAGTTGTCTTTTCAGTTCTGTCTTTTAATATAGACATATATTATTTTATAAACAACGACTGTGAAGTGAGCTTACTGCAGCTAAATCATCTGTTAACTTAGTGTGCGACTGCTTTCAGAAAGCATGAGTAAAAAAAACAAAACTTCTGGCTCTGGTGTTTTGGAAATGTCTCTTAGTGAGGGAACAGAAAAATGCAGATTGCACTCTCACTGTAAAAACTTCATTCCTCCCTGATGGTAATACAGCATTCATGGTCAGCTTATAACTGTCTGTCCACTAACCTGCCGCTGGAGCACCAGTCCCATTAAAATGTCTGAAAATACACCAAAACATCAGAGAGTAACATGGTGGTCCTGTAAGACACTGCTCTGCTGCTCCCAAGGACGTGATATCTGTCACCACCTGCTTGCAATATGATATTATGTTATGTAATTAGTGTGAACTTTACAAAACTAAATCAACTCAGCATAATAATAACAACACTCTCACATTCGGTGCCAGTAGAGGTGGTTGGGTGTATCTGACACATGAAGACGCCTGTAAGACGTGTTAATATTGAGCCTCGGGGGTATCACTGTAAATCTCCAGACCTAATTTAAGTTCTGTAGTGTTCAAGGTGGTGTTAGGCCCCGTGGCAGCTTTTGAAAATACCCTCTTTAGCATGTCTAAAAGGGGTGAAACTCACTGACAAATGAACAGCTAAGCATCTTCTGATGTTTCACACTGCCTGCACACTGATGGTCAGCAAAAAGCTGCAGCTTCCGCTGGCTTGTGATCGGACATGCTTTTAGATTGTACTGAGGAGATGTCTGGAGTCGCGCATGCAGACATGCAGGCTAACAATGGCTAATGCCTGCGAAGTCATTCAAACATCTTAGCCGTTAGCAATGGTCTGAGCGTTATATTTCATCCATCATTTGAAGCTTTTTTTTTTTTTTACATTTTAGCACTTGGTTCGTTTGCTCCCCTCTGCAGTTGGTGCCACACATGATTAGACAGCTGACCTGATTATCCATAGACGCAAATAAATGTAAAAGAATAACAAGAACTAGCCATTAGTTTTTTTCCTTCATCACTCAGATAGTATTTCTCTGATATTCTTTTCACGTTTTTTTAAATGAACAAACTATTCTTCAGGCTACAGTAAACATTCACAGCGTGAAGTCATTTCAGGCAAATACATACCACAGTCAAGGCTTTTCTCATGGCTCAAATCCAGTGTTGTTAAAGTGTAACACTTTCTCTACTGTTCCAGTCAGCATTAAATGGTAATGAGCTTGCTCCCCAAGCATCCCAGGTCCACACATTAACCTGTATTTAAGGTAATTATCAAAACACAAATTGCCACGCAGTGGTGTTGTTCCAGGTAATTAAACAAATCATTCTCAGCTCTAACACACAGTATGAGGAATAGGATATATATCAACAGAACAAAAGGCTATTGTGAGTGAGAGGTCAGACAAATGCCAATAACTGTACAGAGATTCAGAGTGACTACATCTGCAGTATTCTCTGTGAGGTAATTATTGATATATTGAGCTGCTGTCAGATCTTTCTAGAGGTACAGTACCATTTGTCGTGTTGCTAAGGGGAACACAAACACATTTCACATTTTCATACAAAGCTGCCATATCAGATTTAGAAGTTGTATCAATCATACAGAGATTCCTTCCATGCACATAGTCATTTATTTATAAGTTTTCAGCCTCTGGTGGTTTCACTTGCACGTTTTCTTTCTGCCAAACCTGTTGACTAAATCTGAGCAATTTAGTCAATTGTAATTCTTGAGGTAGTATATTTTGTAGCTGTACAGTTACCATAACTCTGGTTTTATTATGTCACATAGTGCAGTCAAAGCATATAATTACTTGTTAACATCTCAGTGCTAGTGCTGTGTGTGTTTTGGGTCTCTGTGTTTAGGCTGCCATGGTTTTCTTAAACCATATAATTTTCCTCTCTGCTGCTTGTACAGCCACAGAAGGGGGATACCCTGATCACTGAGACTTTGTGTTGTTTTGAAGACACCTGTTCCAGTGTGTTGGAAATGTGTCAGATTCAGTGGATATTAGCATGTTAAATATGGCTGCAGGGCCACACGCATGGGAACGTCTTTTCTCTCATGGGAATGCTTAGGCACAGTCTCCGAAAGGGACAACAAAGCAGCAGTAATAGATATTTTTATTTAGCCACATCTGCAATAACTTTAACTTGATTTTGAAATATGGAATTTAACAGTGAACCTTTTTTTTTACCTCAGTAGTTTTGCTCATTATCTTCACACACTGAATAAGGCTTTGAAAGAAAGGCTCTAGTGGGGTGAACTTGGATTAATTAGACATTGATTGTGTCTGCGTTTTTCTTTTTTTTTGCACAGACCATGCGCCACAATAACATGCAAGTCATGTAAAGAATTTGAAGAAATATAGAGGATTGCCTTTGATGGCTAAGCCTTATTCTTTGCACCGCAGAGCATTATTGTAACATGTTAACTCTGCATTCCCCTGAGAAAGAACCAGTAATCTCAGTGGTAGGCAACTGAACTCTGGATTGTGACTTTAGGGCGACAGGTTAAGTTTCCAGAGTTTCAACTTTCATCTGCCTGTTAAGCTGGCAAGAATGGCATATTTGAAATGGGAATCTGGGAAAGCAGATTTGTTTTCACCCGCCAGTCTGCTCTCCTTTGGGTTTTAGACACAGTGAAGGTGGGGGTGGTTAAGCAGAGAAATACCTGAGGCTGCTGCCTGCACAGGGGATGAGTGGTGGAGCACCTTGACAAGAAAATACTCTTTAAAGTCTCACAATGGGGCCATATTACATCTATCATGCCCCAGCATGTCCATCAATACATAACAATTGTTACCAGGCATCCAGTCATGTAGAATCTTCTCAATGTAGCTCCTCCTCTTCTATGTATTTCACATTCAAGAGTTTTACAAAAGCTAGAATAACCCACAATTAACCTCCTGTGGTCTGGTTTATGTCAAAGGAAGGTGCTGTATTTTGTGTTTGTTTTATTTTATTAAACTAAAACATTAAAATGTGTATTTAACTGAATATATGCCTTTGTAGTGGTAAGAATGTGACCCCTGTCTTCTCATCCTTCAGGCTACTGAAGCTCTACAGTGTGTGCCTCTATCTGATCTTGTCTGAAACCAAGCTTGTAATTTCTACTTTAATCTCATCCTTATCACTAATGGTTACAAGAGCTCAGTGGGGTTTATCTCCACTTCACTGTGTTATCTTGCTTAGTTGGGTATTGTAATCTGAATACTTTAGAGAGAAGCTTTAGTTAAGTCACCCCGAAGGGCATTACTCTGAGTGTACTTCCCATTTTTGAATTATCAGGAACAAATATTTTGTTCCTAATAATATAGCAGAGTAGTTTGGTTTCTCACAAATTAAGATAAAATGTAAAAAAAATGCAAGTTCTCCTGCTTAAAATCTAATTATATTAAATAGTTTTCTCTCATATAACTGCCTCAATGGTGAATATGAAGCTACAGCTAGCAGCTGGTTAGCCTAGCTTAGCACAGACAATACAAAGCTAGCCTAGGTCTGTCCAGATTCAACAAGAACTCAAAACGCTGTCTAATTAGCAGTTTTACCTCATTTGGTCAGTTTGTGCAGAAGCATAAGCGTAAAGATGGTATTTTGCTGCTAGATTATTTTTTGGCACAAAACAGAGCGGGAGTTAACATCTAGGAGTCTCCACTGGTTGCTTGGCAACACCCAAAACACTTTTGCACATATGCCCCTGTAAAACAGTGAAATTGTGATTTTTAAAAAAATTAACAATCAATATATAAAGTATTTTTCAGTATTCATCAATAACCTTTGGGTGAATGTGTTACCTTTGGATAGCTATAGCCTAGTTTTTACAATTTGTGTGCTAAGCTAAGCTAACAGGCCAAGGGATGCAGGTTAGCTTCATATTTATCTACTTGCTGTTTTAACTATAGTGCATTTTTTACTATAGTGTGTTCCTGCTGACTGATAATGTTCTCAGCGTGTATTTAGTGAAGGTCTCTGCCTCTGTTGCTCTGTGTTTGCTATGAAACAGGGATGTAAAAGACTCAAGGGCTCCTCCGGTTAAATAGAGATGCTGAGTAGACACAGCAACCTCCCATGTCGTTGAAATTGTGCAGCCTGGTCACATTTTCTCTAACTCGCACATGTGTCATGATGCTTTCCGAAACAAGCCTTTAGTAAATGACAATGCTGCCTTGTCCAATGGCTGCCCTCAGGAATGTTCCTTTTGTCTTTTCATTTTGCTCTCTTTTGTGCCAATAATCAACCTTTCCATTCATCAAATTGTTGTTTTCAGAGTTACTTGGCCTAAAAACACACAGTCACTCAAGTGTTTGGGAGTGAATTCAGATATGCAATTAGTAGAAAGTATTGTGTGATAAAATTATTGTATTTTTTTCAAGTGCTGTTCCCTGTTTTTTGAGGGTGGGACAGAGTTTACATCTCGGTCCAGAATTGAGAAAAGATGGCGTCCCCTCTCTTTGTCAAGCCTGTGCCTCATTAACTTCAGATGTGGCTTCTCATTTTGAGAGCAGCCTATGTAAAAAACACTCACAATCACATTTCTTCCATAATGACTCTGGTTTTCCTTCTCTCGTGATTCTTTCAGATGAGTCCTTTTTCGAAGTTTTGAAGCCAGCTTGTTGTGTTTACATGGATTTCATTTCATGGCGTAATAGGTTTATTGTGGACTCACTTTCAATCTCATTCAGAAAGTGGAGCCAAGCAATAATAAAAAAAATACACATTTTAACATGTCCCAAAAATAAATATTGTGCTCATTAGATTTCATCATGTTCAATGATCTAATTACTGTAAAAATACTTTTGACATATCGCTCAGTTTCTCAGTTAACGACTTATATGTTTACACCTCATGAGCACACTCACCATGGCTTTTGATTTCTATTGTCCTCAGCAGCCACACAGCAGCGTCATGGAAGTGACATATATCAAGCAGACAGGGTCAAAGAAGGAGTGTCCTGGTAGTAAATATGCCACTTTACTTCTCCAGTAGAGGAAACCTTAACATATTGAACAAAATGATGAACTTCACTTCTTTCTGGCTTGTTTATTGCCTTTGAAGCAAAGCAGATTTAGGGCTTTAGTGCAGATGTGGTCCGTATCCCTTTCTGTGTTTTAGCATATGTATACACACACTTGGCCCACAACCTGCTGACCCAGCTTGTCACAGTGTTGTCAGAAATGCCAGAGAGGATTAAATTAGATCCTGTCTGCATCAGATGTTGTGTTATTAACATTTGTTATGGAAACTTCTGCGCCCCACACAGAAATTGGTATGACTGTCATGCGTGCTGCTGATGGCAGTGCTGTTCATTAAGCCTGTTTTGGAGAGTTTGGCTTTCATTATTGGAATTTTGACTCATGAGGCTGGTAGGTTGTGTCATCTCCATGTTTACCATTGTTACTTAGCAGCAGTCACAGTCAAGATCTAGAAAAGTTTCAGAGTTATGTTGATGACCTAATGAGTGATGTCCCACCGGCACTCTAGATTTTTTTTTAAAGAAAGCTAATTTTAGCATTTAGAAAAACGATCCATGGAGAAGCTTCTGCCTTTTAAAAAATGCTTGGTTAGCCAAGAATGTTGCAGTTATGAAAGTACATATACTAAGTACTGTTCTTTAGTTGTACTTTATGTACAGTTTTGAGGTACTTGCACTTTACATGGGTATTATCCATTATCCATATCCATGTTGTGATACTTGATACTTTTACTCCACTACATTACAGGTGTAGTTGCGTTTCAGAAGAATTATTTTACATAAAAATCTTGTAATTTATTACCAAAGGTTAAATCAGTAGTACATGACATTTCATTGTCATGGTGGGCTAAAGTTCCCATTAGTCTTTTATTTAACACAAAATTCAGGTTATGAGGATTGCAGTGCTATAGTGTGTAATGCAGTTGCCTTTTGATGCTGGGGTTAGCAGTTCAAGACCCAGCTGCTGCCATGTGCTGAAGTGTCCCTGGACATGACTCTGAACCCCCACAATGGTCAACGTTCAGCTTGTGGTTAAATGCATTGTCTCTGTAGCTTGGATTAGTCCTGTGGGTCTGTTTCTATCATTAGCTACCCAACTTCCTTCACTGCTGTCTTGGCAATACTTTTGAATGTCTTGTATATAAACCTCTGACTTCAACCGCTTGTCATGTTTACTGTTGATTACCTCATGCTACTAAAAGTGACAGTCTATTCAATCCTATAATATTCTTCTCTGGAATCATCTTAAGTATAACTGGTCAGACACAAGAGACCCACCCCCCCTCTTCGCCTAGCATTTTCCTGCTCTTGCCTGTCTGTCCAGGCAGCAGGGTGACCTCTGCTACGAGTGGGTGGGGACCAGTGTGTTCAGTTCTCAACATGCTGAAGGAACATTTGAAATGTTAGCTTGTAGCCTGTGAGAACGCAGTGCAGTGTAACTCAACACAGAGCTCTGAATGCTTGTTTGACTCTGATTTTCAGTTGTAATCGTCTTAACCATGTTAACAGTGTGTACCAGCAAGAATATGGCAATACGACACATATAACAATACCGGGGTTACGATTTAATATACAGCAATATATTGCACATGTATGAAAAATATATCACCATATGCAGTAGAAGTAAAAAAAATGCAATTTATTTAATTTAAACACAAAGTGAACTATTGTCTTTCACAAATGTGAACTTAATTAATATTTTATCTATTTTTTACTTTTTAGAATGAATGCAGTATCACAAAACAGAATATTGTGATACTCAATATTCTTGATTTTTTCTTACAATCCTTGTTGACTATAGTGGGGAGGTATGTTTGAATAACTATTTAATTATAGGAAAATATAAAGAGGAGAAAAACTAGAAAATGAATATGTGGTAGGGGTTGTCAGCAAAACTACAGTATTTCTGTAAGTGTGTCAGCACACAGGACAAATACTTGGAGCAAATGTCAGCCAAATGGGGGGTGAACCTCATTCATGTGACTTACATGTTCCATTAGAGCTGCAGGATTATATTGTCAGTCTTAAAGAGCTGGCTACGTTACATAGATGACTCTGACAATATATTCTTCATGCAGTGGCAAATGTGGGGCTACGTTTCTGTTTCTAGATTTTGTTTGTTTACTTTTGTCCTGATTTGAAACTCTTTTTGGGTTAATTTCGAAGTGCATCATCACATGTGATGATGGAGGTGTATTTAGGGACACCAGATTAAATTCAACGACACAAAAATTAAATATGTATTTGTCCTATATTTCTGTGAATGTAGGCATGCAGTGTAATTTTTCAAGAGTAGATTGATGCTTCAGTGGGTGGATATTACAGTACATTAATCTGGTGTGTTGCCTGTCTGGCTAAAAGAGTGCAATTTTCAGTGGTATAATAACCCAGTGGCCTTAATCCAACTCCATAACCACAGGGGGATTCCACTGCTGCTCTCACTGTCTTTATATGTTCCTTTTGGGCACCAGCACATGCACATATTTGAGCTGGAAGGCACAAGCAGATGCCATGATTTCCCCATTCATGTGTGAACTAACCTTCAACACAGTCACAGTGTGTGAGGAAGGGTTTTCTTCTAAACATAATAAGAAATAGGGATTTTATAAAGCTTAAAATGTACTCCTCTAACCTGCTTGTTAGAGAAGTACACAACAGCAGTACAGAGGAGAAGCGTTATAGTAGTGTGAGAGGCCTGTTTCCATCCTCAGCCAAGTTGAAATCATTCATGGGTGCCTTGGCATCAGGTAGCTGGAGGTGTGAGTATGTCCATGATGACACACACACAAAGGCACAGACAACCATCCCCCAGTTGGACTTTCAGACTTCAGTCATGCCCTGCTGGGTCTGCTTCTGCCGCTGAGTGGAGAGGAATCTGATGCTATCTGGCACTTCTGTGCCATACATGTGTGCTACACATTTGTACAGTACATCCACAACACAGCCTTTAACGAGCCTCCAAGCAAAGACTTGGCATGCGTGATGAACATTAAGTGAATGTCCTGTGGGCTTCATGCTTGTGTCAGCTTTGGACTTCTACTGTACTGCATAACATTTGTGACCATTCTGCCAGTGGTTGTGTTTCTTAATATCAATGATGTAAATAAAAACACTGTAATTACAGCTGAATTAATCATGTGTATCCAAATGAAAATCACTGGAATATTGATACACTATTAGTTTGTTTAATTTTGTTTAACATAAAGTGCAATGAAACAGTTTAAATTTTCAAATAAGCAACATTATGAAAATGCTGGATTTTAATTGTACACATTTATGGGTAGATAAATGGATCATAACCAAAGATTGTGGGAAAATATGATGCTACTGTTCATTAATGCATTGATGGGGACATTTTAACATTGTGATAGGAATAGGAGGTAAGAAAAGACATTGAGTTAAGGGCTGAAATTCTTTAAAAGGAAATTAATTTTCTATGAGACTTTGTGAGGAAATTATAGTGCTGCAAATCCCTAAATATAGCCAGTTTGAAACAGTTCCACCCATTGTCTTGTTCAACATTCCCAGCATACCAGATTTGGTTGCCCATACTCAAACTGTACATACAGTAGATGATGTAATGAGTGAGAGCAACAAAAGCTCTGCAGTGAATCTGTCCCTGCCTCTGCTGCAGATGCAGAGATTCTTCCACAGAGTTTACACAGTTTTTTTGTCTTCACATTGTAATGTATGTGCTTCTCTAGCTCTCTGTTTCCAGTCCAGTTCTCCATACAAAGACATCTGTACTCCCTTCTCCATTCTTCATGAGGTTTTGGCAGCTGTTCTGTTTGTTATCATAACTCTCCCACGTGTTTATTTCATATTTTGGCATCCCCACTTTGTAGCAAGACTGGTCTGCTCAGTGGTCTCTTAGATGCAGGGCATGAACCCAAACGAGGCCCTCTTGCTCTTACTCCCCTGCCCACTCACTCTCTTTCTGTACCTCATTACAATGAGTCTGAGCACAGTTAATGACTCTCACACAAGAATTTCAAAACTCTTAAGTGGAAAATCTAGAGAGTTCCTGGTCTTTCAGGAATCACTACACATTTAAATTTTGTTAATCTTAGAAAACATAGCAGCAGTACACATTAGAAATCATGACAAAGTGCAGAGGACAATGGTGTTGGTATTGTTGTGCAGCTGTGTATGTGTCCTGTTGGTGATGATTCAGCTGAGTTTGTGTGAGACACTTTGGTGCAGTGTTTCAGCCTTCCTGTATTAGTTTTTGTGTGAAGGTGATGCCCACCTCTGTCTCTGTGCCAGGAGATGCCTGCAGGAGACATGTGCTGAATGAAGGACAAGGCTGTGGTAGAAACACCAAGGTGGTGGATGTGTTGTAATATATGCAAAACCAGTCCTTATTTCTTTACCAAATAGTGTGGTGACTATAACACTTATTTGGAGATGTTACAGTTTCTTTTTTTGCTTTAGGTGGTTCCCTCTTAAGACCATATTGTATATATACAATTCTTTTGTCCATGGTTCCGGCAGCTGCTAACACTGAGTGCAGCTTCCCCAACTTGGCCTCTCAGTTAAGTCGACAGACATAAGGGGTATTTACTCAACAGAGTCAGTGGGACATTGAATCCTAAATCTCTTCCCTTCTTCACGCTCCACTGGCCCAATTATGAACCCAATCACAGCAGTACCTACTACCAGGAAATGCCACTGTGTGCAAGTGAATGAATGAGTGAATAAACAAAGGGAGGGGTGAATGAAGATGTCATTAAAGTATTCTGAAATATGGCACTTGAAATGAGTCTGTCAATGCAAGTGTTGTTTATTTGGTTTTGGTACATAGAGTATGTTTTAATATAGTTAAAAAAAAGTTGTCAACACAGGCAATGGAACATTTGTATTGTGACAATCCTTCTTCTTCTCCTTTTTTTCTGGTTCACCCACGTGTTGCCTCTGTTTATGATGGATTGCCCTTCCCATTCAACAGGAAACAGCCTAAGGTATGTAAATTTTATCTGTCTCTGTTGTTACAAAAACTGCCTAACGAACAGAGCTGACATGCACTGTCAGCAGAAACAGTCAGTCGCAGTGCAAGTAGCCATCTGTAGAAACTTCCTGTTCTCTGTGTTGGCATCACAGATGCTGAAATAATCTAATGTCTGGAAGCACAGGCAGTATTTGCCTGTAGGCCTGAGAAGCATCCTGCACAGGTCGATCTGCTGTTGTAGTATTCTTCTAGGGACATGATTAAGAGTATTTTAGTAGTTTGGTTGGTCAGCAGGAGCCGGATAGATGTCCGTGTGAATGTGTCAGCACTCTAAGATCTTGTGAACACCCACAAAGGCTCTACAATGAGAGAGGGATGAGCACAGACACTGGGGCAATGTGGGTGCACATTCAAAGCTGCATTGTTGGTGTGCACCCCCACCACTCCCCTTGACAACACCCCGGTGACTAGCTCAGAGACGTTTCACACATCAGGGACAGGCTTTGTGCTCAGTACACTCGGCGGCTGATGGGTTTGGGGAGCTTTAGCATGGGCCACAGGCATTTGTGGTCTCTGGGGCCTGTGAACCTAAGTTACCCTGTTAACCGCTTTAGACTAGACAAGCACGTGGCTGTCTGTTATAGTTATAGTGACACTCACAGAGGCAGCAGTCCAACCGGGTTCTACTAGTTTTCTTCTTAGAAATGACAAAAAGAGATTTGTCATTCTTAGCTACATTTTTATTTCTACTGCCTATTAATAGTAATTGTCCAATCGGGAACAATTTGTTGCACAGTCACACCCTCAGGCTGTGTAGACACAGACCAGAGGAGACTGAAGCCCTAGTTACCAAACCAGCCCTAATTGAGAATGATGGCACTTTTGTTTCTTTGAATGGCACCCACTCAATTTTCTGAAGTCACAAGAGGAGGTCTTGCTTTCAAAGCGTTCATTGATCTCACTGCTTCACATGCTGACTATGCAACCAGTGGATCCATGGCCAGTAGCCCTTATTATGATAAGAAGGGAGTTCAGTTATTTTTGGGGTATTTGTGCAGGGGAAAGTGATTTGGCAAAGCAGCAGCAGTCCACTGAAAGCCAGAAGTAGTAATATACAGTAGTGCTGTTTTCACGCTGCAGGACAATGAAATAGTTACTGGTTTGTTCTGCATCTGGGAAGAAAGACTAACAATGTGAGTGGCTGAATCTGAATTAAATGTAATTATGCTTATGAAAGACTTATTCTAATCTAATCTAAAATCATGTTAAATATTTCATTCTAGTAACAACCTGAATGGCACCATTAAATTACCCAAGATATGTCCAAAGCTATAAAGATATGTCCAACACAATGACTTAACTTCATTTTAACTACATCAATATCCTTAAATGCTACAAAACAGTGTGAGAAGAAAGACATTGTTTTCTGATTTAAATTCATAAAGAGAGATCACATTTCTAAGGGTGGGAAAAATGTATATACTACTAAACATTATATATCTATGTATACCATACGCAATTTAGTGTAGCTACTTGAAGGAGATATTAGCAACAGGAGCTGTTCTGTCTGTGAGGTGTAGGGGCCACTGTTCTTTCCCAGAGAGCCTCCTCACTGTGTGTTATCATCCAGACCTCATGCTAGTGTCTGGAGGACACAAGGACTCTACTGCTCAAGTTTGTGTTGTAAAATCCAGCATTGAGGGATGAGAGCCAGCCTGCATCACTGGTAATTGCTACAGATCTGTTTCCTTGGAGATGAGGGTCACCGGGTGCTGGAATTTCTCCTGGGGAGTGATGACCCTGATTTATGAATTAATTTAACTTTAGCCACTGTGACAAAACATGAGGCTAAGCTAACAGTGCTTTAGTGCAAACAGTCATGGCATGACCTTAAAAAGCATCACCTTGAACAATACTTAGAATTAACCTTCCTCGCTCAGACAAGCCCTGTCCTGCTGTTTATTCCAGGGTGGCATGGTAGGACACAATAGGCCTGTTTTTGTACCTCAGTAGGAGAAGTGAAACCACTATGAATGTGGCACTGTACTGTACATGCTTGGACGGGTGTACTAAGTGTATGTTTACACTCCCTGTGTTGCCTCCTCTGCAGGTGTTCGCTTTTGACCACTGTTTCTGGTCCATGGACGAGTCCAACGTTCCCAAATATGCTGGTGAGTCACAAATGCTAAAACTGATCCTTCACTGATCACCAAAGAACTTAAACCACGTCCCATGTAAATACCATCTGAGCTTTGTGCAGCAACAGTGCTGGGGAACTTCCTGTTACATGAAAAGTTATTTTTGCATCATGCAAAGCAAAGCATGTCATCAACATACAAAATTATTTGCATTTTGAGTTAATACATAAAAAAATACAAGGATAGTTTCTTGCTATTGTCTCAATGAAAATAAAAGCCATGCAGTTTGTGCAGTTCCATTACAGTATTTTAAGATACTGGACACTTATTATTTAGTACACTTAGTATTTGTCATATGTAACAAATTGTAATATTAATGCTGCAGCTTGTTGCTGCATTTTACTTCATCATGCTAGTAATATACCAGTGTTATATATTTTTTGCTCCCATTCATGTAACAATTCTGATACTTTAGCAATCATACCTAAAAGGTTAAAGCTACAGTTTTTGTAAAATCTATAGAAAATAGGTTATTATTGCCAATCTGAGACCGATTTCCATAATCATCATTGATATTTTCTCATTTTGTGATGGAAATGTGATACTTACATCTGCTTTGTGCTGAACTGACAAAGCAATCTGTTCACTGAAGGGCTGCCTCAAGGGTCCAGGCCGAGGCTTTATTTAGCTCATTAAACAGCTGTCCCATTCAACAGGAGCAACACAAGAGATTTCTCTACACAGCTCTGCATTTTCCACATGACTAGACAAGAATCTGTCACATTTAATGAATCTTACTCTTAATTGTTTCTTGTTTGGTAACTGTTGTGGATAGAGTTCCCTGCACCACTTTACCATAATAATTTAAGAAAGACAACCAGATAGTAGTAAATAATAGTACTTATGTAATCTTGTGTTTTATCTGTTTACCGTAATCTCCATAGTGACTGATTCTTTGTCTAAAAGGTCAAGAGGTGGTGTTCAAGTGCCTTGGAGAGGGAATACTTGAAAATGCATTCCAGGGATATAATGCCTGCATATTTGCCTATGGACAAACAGGTGATGAAAAATCTGTTATCTGTTTTTTTATATCCAATATCCATTAGACAATAAAGTCTTTTAAAGCGTCTAGATATATTTAATTTCCCCCTTATTCTCAAAGTTACCTTTTATGTACATTTGCAGGATGTGCGTGCACGTAATACATTTAAAGAAGAGGAAGATTTGTATTTCTGATTGCACTGGTGAATCACTTAACTCACATCCTTCCTCACCCTGGATCAAATTAGCTCCTTTATTCCACATCCTGTCTTGGAGGGAAATACTAGAGAGACACACCTATTTAACAGTTTGAATAAAAGAGCACAAATATTGCAGCCGCCGGTTTCATAAGAACAACAATTTTTTGCTTAGGACAAGCAGCACTTTAATTATTGCGGGAGCTAGAGAAGTGCATGACATTTGACAGTTCAATAAAGAACCCTCGCTTTTAATAATAATAGTGGTGTGACTGTAGCTGTGGCAGTGCTGGTTAGTTCACCACTTGATCCAGACTAACATCTCTCAACATTTAATGAAACATTTTTGGATTTTGGATTTTGTCCTACTTAGTTCCTAGATGATGAATTTGAATGACTTTGGTCATCATTTGTCTTATACTTTTAACAATTGTGTTTTTGTCTAGTTGGCTTTTTCCTTGTATGTTATGACATTTTGTGCACACATTCACGGTCCCCAGAGGATTAATTATAATAACTAAAAATCTAATAACAGTGTATCTATCACCAGCTCAAATGTTTAATTTATCCAGCACTTTGGTTTATGAACAAATATGTGCAACGCTAACAGCTTTCCCATCCGCAGTCAACCCCAGTTTGCGTCAGATTGTGTTGTATTAATATGTAAGCACTGTACTATACAGCTGCTCTCTACAGGATAAAGATATGT
Organism: Helostoma temminkii; assembly: GCA_900302695.1. NCBI lineage: Eukaryota > Metazoa > Chordata > Actinopteri > Anabantiformes > Helostomatidae > Helostoma > Helostoma temminkii. The sequence goes on along the minus strand of OMLM01010100.1, from coordinate 83,925 downwards.
GTGACACTGCTGTGTCTATCTAGGTTCAGGCAAGTCTTTTTCCATGATGGGGAATGGGGAGCAGCCGGGTTTAATCCCCCGACTCTGCTGCTCACTGTTTGAGAGGGTCCACAGGGAAGAGAATGAGGCCCATACTTTTAAGGTGGAGGTGTCCTATATGGAAATCTACAATGAGAAGGTCCGTGACCTGTTGGATCCCAAAGGGTGAGTCTGATGTCTTGTACTTTTTCATTAAAAAAACACGTGAATTTAATGATCTAATGCTTTAAACTGCTTTGATAATGCTTTTCACCCCATATGACAGAAACTGCTGGTTACACAGGTTGTAGTGTAGTTTCCTCTGTCTTCATTCACTCCAAAGTTAGCAATGTCCTCTGTTTATAGATCTGTTGTGTCTAGTAGCCTCAATGAGGGACAGCGACAGAATGATGTGAGTAAGAAGCTCAACCCAGTCATTTCCTGCAGATCAGCTGCCAACATCATCCTCTGACACTGCTGCATTCTTCATCTCCATGGTCTGATGTGGGTTGGCAGGCAGACTGCAGGGGAGGGCAAGCTGTGAAAGAGTATATTTCAGGGACATCTGTTTGTGGAGGTTGAGCAGGAGAGTGTTCAGCGTCGCCTGTGAACTGAGCCCCAGAGAAGGAATACAGTGCAGTGCTCTGTTTGCTGCAGATGTCTGAAGATGCAGCCAGACCCATTTTCATGGCAACTTCCTCTTGCTTCTATAATGAGCCTTGGACTCTACTCACACCACTGTCTGTGTGCCTCTGTGATTTTTAGGATTAAACGCTGGTTACAGTATATATGTGTAATATACGTACATACAAGTGTAGGTAGGACCTCTGTCTAGTATTTGGTAGCTGGTCTTTGTAATTGTTCTGCTGTTTTTCAGCAGTGGGAGTGGATGCAAGGAACTTAGTTACTGCTAACCTCAGTTGTTAATGTAGACACAATGTAGAGGCCTCTTACTGATATACAGTGTATGATTTGTGTTCACCGGGCAGACAGTCAAGTGAAGATGAACAGTTGATCCACCTGCACCGTCTAATGAAACTCCTACCTACCCTTAGTTTAAGTTTGTGACAGTTCAGATGGATTTTACTAGGATGTAATTCACATTTTGACAAGGGAAATTTGTCTTACCTGAAGCTTTGCAAGACTAAAATCAACAATAAATGGATCTTACTCGACATAAGTGTTGTCTGTGTAGCCAGAGCTTTATAGCTTGTGCCATAGACCACCATTGTTGTTATCATTTTATTACATTTTATTATTGATGGAGATTTATTTCAGTGGTATTTCCTGTTATGAAAAAAAATTGTATTTTTTATTTCACTCATGTGCTGACTCATCTGTTTTTAAAGGAGCCGACAGTCCTTGAAAGTTCGGGAACACAAAGTCCTGGGTCCATACGTGGATGGTCTGTCTCAGCTGGCTGTGACCAGCTTTGAGGTGTGTCTTTTACTCTTTGACCAGAGGCAAAGCTGAATCCATCCTATATCACTGACCACTGTGCTTCATATTAGAAATGTGTATCATTTACTGTGTAACAACTAACAGAAATCTGTCTTTATAATATTTCCAGTTGTCAAGGAATTGATTTACATTTGGAATAACTAGAATTTAGCCGATATTCTAATGGCTCATACTCCTGATGTGGGATGTAATCATGCGGTTTGGCGTAGTTTATATGCCAAGCCTTGGCAAGGTCTTCCTTAATTGAGCTTAAGCATCTCCACCCTGTTCCTCTGTGCTCTGCTCTGTGTGATACAAGTCCTGTGGATTTCACACAGACTTGGCCCACTGAATGCTATGACCCGGCATCACATGGTGCACAGCCATGTGTGAATACCGCTTGACTTTGTTGTAATCATAATGATCCATTAAGGCACGGTTTGCCTCAATCCAGTAAAATATATTTCACGTGTTTTTTTCTTAACTCTTGTTTGACTAATTTTTTTTTTCTGTCATTATCTTAACCTACATGTTATCTTAGGACATTGAGGTGTTAATGTCAGAGGGGAACAAATCTCGCACAGTTGCAGCAACAAACATGAACGAGGAGAGCAGTCGTTCACATGCCGTCTTCAGCATCATTGTCACACAAACACTTTATGATCTACAGTCTGGGGTCAGTCTTTTCTTGTGTTTCACCCATATGTACAACTAAACATTCAATTTGAATTTTATTAATCTATCTTAATTTGTTTCTCTTAACAGTTTTTGCCTTGTTATTGGTTGACTGACTGTGCATGTTGTAATTGCAGAATTCAGGAGAGAAGGTGAGCAAGATGAGTCTAGTTGATCTGGCTGGAAGTGAGCGAGTCTCTAAGACTGGAGCTGCTGGAGAAAGACTCAAAGAGGGCAGCAATATAAACAAGTGGGTATATTTTAAATATGAAAGGCATACAAAAGTGCAGTTAATTATTTTAGGTTAGCACTGATGCAACTTTAATTGATTTTGTTTGTGTGTGTGGTTTCAGATCTCTTACCACATTAGGCTGTGTGATTTCTGCTCTGGCTGATCAGTCTACAGGAAAGGGGAAGGCCAAGTTTGTGCCTTACAGAGACTCAGTCCTTACTTGGCTATTGAAGGTGTGACCCAAGTTATTTATGACTCTAGTTTTAGTTGAAATGATGAAGTGTGATAAAAAATGTAGGACTTTGCTGCTGAAGTAGTTACAGCAGGCAGGTCTTTTAGCATCTGCATTTCATTATAATATGTTTTTCTGTCTTCAGGACAATCTTGGTGGAAACAGCAAGACTGCCATGATAGCCACAGTGAGTCCAGCAGCCGATAACTATGAGGAGACTCTGTCCACATTACGTTATGCAGACAGGGCCAAGAGAATTGTCAACCATGCTGTGGTGAATGAAGACCCCAATGCTCGGATCATCAGAGAGCTCAGGGAAGAGGTGGAAAAGCTCAAAGTTCAGCTCTCTCAGGCTGAGGTACGAGGAGGTATAGGGCGTACCGAAGACAAATTACAAATTTCAAATGACGATTGAATTCATGTCAGATTTGTTATTAATCATATAATGGTCCAGCTTGCACTGATACAAAATGTTTGTCTCCATCAGTCCATGAAGGCTCCGGAGCTGAAAGAGAAACTACAGGAGTCTGAAAAACTCATTCAGGAGATGACTGTCACCTGGGAAGAGAAACTCAGAAAGACAGAGGAGATTGCCACTGTATGTGCATCTGTCGCAAAAGAGACTCCCCATTTCATTTGTCTAATGTAGCATATTACCTGTACCGCTTGATTTTTAATGTCTGTGTTTACAGGAGCGTCAGAGGCAGTTGGAGAGCATGGGCATCTCTTTGGAAACATCTGGAATTAAAGTGGGTGAAGACAAGTGTTTCCTTGTGAATTTGAACGCTGATCCTGCCTTAAATGAGCTACTGGTCTACTACCTGAAGGTAATACTATTTTGCAGTGCTACAGTATAGTGCTTCTGGTTCCCTCTCTACCCTGTTAGCTTTACTTTTAGAACATCAGAATTTATACTTCAAATAAAAAACAAAACAAATGTGGTGCATATTTAAAATGCCTGTATCTTTTATGCTTCGCGGTAAACCCTGAATTTTCCCATTGCTTCTCTTAAATTAAACAGCTTAATGCAATTCAAAGTGGAAAAAATCTCCACAATTCATGACAATGTTCATGTTCCAAGGACTCTCCAAGGCAATATAATGCATTAGATATTCAACCCCCCAAAGAATTGTGTGACGTCATTACCATTCAGGCTTTCATACACATTTTTCACTGGGTCACTTTGCTACAGCGATACGTTTTTTGGCAGATGAGGTTATGATCCAGACAGGATTTGAATTATTATTAAATGTGTGGGTACAAACTGCACTTAGCCACACAATAGTAGTTTTTACTAATGCTCCAAAGGTTGGACAACTACAGTAAGACCCCTTAGCTGATAAATACAAATTTAATTTTAAAAACCCAAACCCCTCATGATGGCTTGAATTTGGCAGAGGCAAAAATATTTAGTCACAACTTGTGGTGATTAGATGCCATTAAAAAGCCAGTTAGCCACTAACTCATATACAGGTGTTATAGTATACTAACATCTTCTACCCACCGTCTCTTTACCCTACATACCACAGCAGTAATATTTGCTGTTAGCTGAGGCCCTGGACCAAAGCACACATGTTGCAGTGATCCAAACGACAGTGAGAGCAGAGAGCAGGTCTGCACTTTGCAAAGCATGAGTTGGAACAGCCAACCAGCTATATACTGTAGTTGGACCTGTAAGAGCAGAGGCATGTGAGACAGCCTGTGCAGTTTGCAGAACAACAGGCCTTTGTCTGAGTTCTGTGGGCCAGCCTGGCACATCAGTGTGGAATGACTATGGTAATGTGAAATGTGTTACTCACTGCAGTGTAGGACATCCTTTAGAAGCTGGGATGTTTGTTTAAGCACCCACAGCCCAATGAGAAAGAGACCAACTTCTTTTCACTCTAGTCTGGTTTTGCTTTGATATTGCTTTAGATTTCCCCGAGTTAAAATATTTTCTACAATGCTCTTGTTCAAACTGATTCAATAAATACACTTGTAGCTTTTAGTGTAATGACGAAACACTTAAGACTTTGGGTGTAATTACTTTCAGGTTTTCAGTTTCCTTAATCTGTCTTCCACCTGTGTGTAGGAGCACACACGCGTGGGCGCAGACACGTCTCAGGACATCCAGCTCTTTGGGATCGGGATCCAGCCAGAGCACTGCGTCCTGGAGCTATGCCCAGATGGTGATGTCACTCTGATGCCCATAGGCAATGCCAGGTGAACTACTGTACAACTACCTCCAGCATACTATCTATCGATTTATCTCTCTGCATCACTCTGCCTATTGTCTTCCTCCTCCATGGATGACTAGTCCTCACAGTTTCACATGACCTCACTGTGGAGGAATCTATGATATGAGCTCCTTGCTTTGATATCAGAGCCATCACTCCCACCCACAACAGATGGATAGTTTCTACTTAATCAGTTTTCCCATTTTAAGGTTTGAGAATAAAATACCATTTGAAATCTTCATAAATAGAATTGAATCTCTGTTTTCTACAGGACCTGTGTGAATGGAACAATGATTGATTCCTTGGTGCACCTGTGGCATGGAGACCGCATTTTATGGGGCAACAACCACTTCTTTAGGTATGAGCTCTTTTAACCAAACATGTGAACAGTCAAAAGAAAAAAGTGATTAATTACAAATGCTATTGTATTGCAGGATCAATCTGCCGAAGCGTAAACGGCGAGACCGTTTGAAGGAGCTGGAGAGAGCATCTCCTAGAGAGAGCTATGTTGAAACAGATGTGGAGACGTCCAGCGAGGCCTCCTCTGAACAGGACTACACCTATGAGTTTGCTCAAATGGAGGTCATAATGAAGACTCTGGGGAACAATGGTAATCTTTTTTCTCCAAACTACATGATCTCATTTATTTATCAATTAACCTGTTGAAATAAAGTACATAAAACATTATAAAAATACAATCATACCTGACAAAGCCCAAGTTGACATCATAAATTGCTTGTATTGTCAGCAGCAGCAGTTATTCAGTGATTCAGTGCTTCACTAACCATTACGATATAAAATTAAACACAGAAAATAACACAGTCTTAGTATTTAAGAAGATTTTAGGCACAGTTTTGCTTGAAAATAAAAAAGTAACTGATCATTAAATTTGTTGTTATCATTAGTCTCCTCCCAACTTGGTTTATTATTATTATTATTATTATTATGGATTAATCAAAAACATTGAACTAAACAAACATTAAAACATTAAACAAGAATTAAACATTAAACAAGAAAAAATTTAAACAAGAAACAAATATTCTGAAGAGGCTATTTCCTGTCAAGTCCATGAGCGGAATAGCAATACAAGGCTTTTGTTGATAATAAACATGAGAACTTTGTTGTAACTCTTTAATTAAAGGCTTTAACACTCAGATTGCAGTTTATCTAAAACCTAGCTTAACTTGGACAGTGTTGGACACAGTGGATTGTAAAATCTTTTTTCTGTCACATGTGTAGATCCATTGCAGAATGTAGTCCAGGTGCTGGAGAAGCAGTACCTGGAGGAGAAGCGGACAGCTCTGGAGGAGCAGAGGATGATGTATGAGCGAGAGCTGGAGATGCTACGGCAACAGCTGTCTCCCGAGAAAACACCGCAGCGCCACAGCAGCAGCAGTGACCGGCTTACGTTCCCGACACACACACCACACAGCAAACTGCGACTGTGGACAGAGGATCGGTCAGTGAAATGCAATGATAGACACAAATGCACTGATACACAAATTGCACACTGCAAGAAGACCTGCCTCAGGTCAGGGAATCTGACTTATGCAGTCATTTGTTCTTTTTTCTTTCTGCCTGAATCAGACATGCATTAAATATTTGCATAGTTTTTAAAAATCGCATTAGGTTTACATCACTTAAGCCACAAAGAACACACTACTGTATCAATTGTATCTTTAGTTTTTTGGCGCTTAAGGCAATTGAGTGTTTTGATCACTGATATTTGTTCTCGGTGACAGAGACGAGCTTTTTCGTCAGAGTCTTTCTCGACTCAGGGAGCAGGTCATGAAAGCCAACACCTTGGTGCGAGAGGCCAACTTTTTGGCAGAAGAGATGAACAAACTGACTGACTATCAGGTCACTCTTCAGATCCCTGCAGCCAACCTCAGTGCCAACCGCAAGGTCAGAACCCCCACCAAAGACACAATTAGACAAATTACATGATATTGCATTATGCTGATTTTATTCTCATCTCTGTAGACCTTTGGGATGAAGTAACTAGCTACTGAATTATGAGAACTATCTAAAACTGCTGTTTGCTATTATATAGCGTGGAGCCATAGTGAGTGAGCCGGCCATCCAGGTTCGGAGAAAAGGGAAGGGGACCCAGGTGTGGACCATCGAGAAGCTGGAGAACAAACTGGTGGACATGAGAGACCACTACAGGGACTGGAAGGAAGGCACAGAGGAGATGGTAAGAAACAGAACCAGTAGATCAGTAGGAAATAAAAAAATGTCATTATTAATCTCTTGCTTTGTTTTTTCAGTATAATAAAGGAAACAGTAAACAATGTGATCCCTACTATGAGGCACAAGAGAACCACAACCTCATAGGAGTGGCCAACATTTTTCTGGAGTGCCTTTTCCATGATGTCAAACTGCAGTATGCTGTTCCAATCATTAGCCAGCAGGGCGAGGTAAGGGTACACCAATGTCAAAAGATTAAAACACAGATCATTTGTTTTTGTGGATTATAGGATTATATATACAGCTGAATACATCAAATTTATGAAAATGAATTACTTGAAATTCATCACAAGTTCAGAAATATAGATGATTAGATTATGATAATGGTTTTTAGATGTACACTTAAAAAACACTGTATGTAATATTTTATATTTTAGCATATTTTTGACATTTTGTATTGACATTATAACACAGTTACTCTGCTTGTTTGTACAGGTAGCAGGCAGGTTGCACATTGAACTGATGCGAGTCAGTGGAGCTGTACCAGAGCGCCTGTCGGGAGGAGATGACTCATCAGAAAACTCCAGCGAGAGTAGCTGCTATGAGGTCATGGACAACAATGGGGAGATCATCCACATGGCCAAGAGGCTCACATGCAGGGTAAAAGCAATTTGTCTGTGGATTTTAACATTTGTTCTGACACATAAATATAAACCACTCCACACCTGAGTCCTTGTCGTCTTTTTTGCTGCAGGTGCGAATTAGGGAGGCTACAGGTTTGCCACTCAACCTGTCCAACTTTGTCTTCTGCCAGTACACCTTCTGGGAGCATGGTGAGCCCACTGTGGCTCCTCCCATGGTTAGCCCAGACAGGCCTTTCTCTCGCAGCCCAGATGCCCAGTTTACTGTACAGTTTAATCACTGCAAGGTAGGACAATAGTAGCTGCTGTTATTACAACTTGATGTTGTTAATGGCTTGTGTGGACACATACCTTTTCAAATGAACTCCACTGTAAATGTTGTGTCTTCTTGTAGGACTATGTTGTGCATGTGACAGATGAGTTTCTGGAGTTTATATCAGATGGCGCGTTGGCCATTGAAGTATGGGGTCACCGCTGTGCTGGGAATGGACATTCACTTTGGGAGTTAGACGCACTGGAGGCCAAGACCCAGACGCTCCGGGACAGGTACAGGTTTTACTCAGACTTTTACATACAGACACACAGAGACTGTAATATTTTGCACCTCACTAATCTTGGTCTTTCCATGTTTAAGGTGGAGTGAGGTGTCTCGCAGGATCGAGCTTTGGATCTCCATCCAAGAGCTGAATGAGCAGGGAGAGTACTCATCTGTGGAGCTCCAGTCTGGAAAAGACATCAGCACTGGAGGAATATTCCAGCTCCGACAGGTCAGAGAAAAATACAAATGATTTTTCCTTTTAGGTCATTAGTTGCCTCACATGAAACACACTTGTATCTAATTATATAAATGTGAAATGTTTGACAGTATAGTGTTGGATGCAGCACTTGGATGTTCACTTATGAGGATTTGTCCAAGCAGGGTCACTCCAGGAGGCTGCAGGTGTGTGTGAAGCCGGTCCAAAATTCAGGCACTCTGCCTCTGCTGGTGGAGGCTGTGCTGTCTGTCTCTATTGGCTGTGTGTCTGTCCGGTCCACCAAACTACAGAGACCTCTCGACAGCTACCAGGTCTGTGGAACACATATACTGTATACTGTATAAATCTTTGCAAATATACATTTAGTCTACAGACCTATTGTGTAAACAGATATAGATGTTTTATGTTACTGATCCTGCATTAAAACTAAAGAGTGCTTTGGAAACAGTATGCTCGTTGCATGCCGTTGATATTCAACGTTATGCTTATTCAGCCAAAATATGTTTAGTCTATCTCTGGTTTCATGCCATTATTGATTCATCTGGGTAGCTGGCAGTCAGTTTAAAGGAGGCAAAAGAATGTACAAACTCATTAGTGCCCTGTTAGTTCTGTAGTTCCGTTCTGCACTTGCAAACTTGCAAACTTCTGCACTGCTCTAATGCACAAAGAGCAACTGTTTAATAAATCTAAAATAGTCACAGAATACTATTTTTGAGATTAATTAAAAGAGCTAATTCTTAGATGGTCATTACTTTTAAATGCATCATTTATTTAAATTAATGACAAATTATTTTTTCACATGGCTAAAAATAGAATTATCGCATGATCAGTGAGTGGTTTACTATAAGTGGTGAATCAGAGCCTTTCAGGTTCCCTACGTGACTGAGTGTGTTCTCTCCTATCAGAGAGAGACGGAAGACGATATGGATAGTTATCAGGTACCCAACTGCTGCTCCCCCTCTAGTTCACTTTGCAGCATGAAGGACACCAACTGATCCTGTGTTTGCGACTAGGCGTGTTGCTGAGGGCATGTGAGACAGGAGGCAGAGCACTGTGCCTCTACAAACTTAATACATGCTTTGTTAAACATCAGCTGCACGTGTGGATAATTTTGATGCTGTAATCAATCACCATTTTTTGGCAGCCCTGTGTGCAAAATACAGCAAAATCCAACCAAGACTGTGCTGTTAGCCAGACGGCTATCTGCTAGGAACCTCAGTCCGCTCTTTCTTGCCTTTCCCTTGCAGGTTCCTCAAACTAATGCTACTGTTTGCTTGTCACTAGTGAAGAGCTGGAGGCATAATAAACCTCAGTGAATAACACAGGCATTGCATGGCTGCATGATTTACAGTGCTTGCATGGTGAAGCATAAAATTTTTGACTTTGAGTTCTGTTAGTTATTTTGGGTGTTGCAGAAGAGACTTTGCTTTTTGTGGTGTTCTGCCATGCATCCAGGTAAGACTCAGAGTGGCAGTGGTTGCATGCAAGAATATGCATACAGGTGTGTATGTGTGGATAAATGTGTGCAGGTGTGTAAACGTTAAAGTAGTTAAAGGGAGGTTTTATGCATGTGTATGAGTAAAAACTTATCCTAAATATATGTTTAAGACAAAATCATATACAGTAGAAATCAGCTTTCATTTTGGTGTGGGAACTTAACAGGATTAGCCTCACTTGGCTTTTCTAATATATTAGCAGCAGGTGTTAAGGTGTATTTATGGTACTCTGTTAGACAGATCAGTCCTGTGCTCCTTCATCTTCCCCCTAAACATTTTACTGAGCCCTAAGATCCTTCCCACTGAGTCAGATGACATTGATTTTAACCCCTATGTGGTTGCAGGAGGAGGATCTCAACTGTGTGCGAGAGCGCTGGTCAGAGGCCCTGATCAAACGTCGGGAGTACCTTGATGAGCAAATCAAGAAAATCATCAACAAACACGGTGAGTCCAAATCCCTGTGTTACAACTAACACTTGATAAAGGACTTGGTGTGATGAAAATTCTCTCTTCCTCACTGTATTTATCCAGAAAAGTCAGAGGAGGACATTGAGCGTGAAGCTCGACTGGTAGAGCAGTGGGTTGGTCTGACAGAAGAGAGAAATGCGGTGCTAGTCCCTGCCCCTGGCAGTGGCATACCGGGAGCTCCTGCAGACTGGTAAATAACAAATAGTCACCACAGTCATTCATATGCAGCTCTTTGCTCCTTTTCACCATAAATCTCATATTAAATTCCTTGTAGGGCACCGCCTGCAGGAATGGAAGCTCACGTCCCTGTACTCTTCCTGGATTTGAATGGTGATACAGACACATTCCTAATGTCAAATGATATTTCACAGGTTTTCTCTCAAGTCTTATAAACACTAACTGCTTTTCTGCCACCAGCGGATTATCTGACAGTGAATGAGCAGCTGACCGGCCCACATGCTGCAGGAGTTAACTCTATCTTGCCTAAAGAGCACGGAAGCCAGTTTTTCTATCTGCCCATCATCAGACACAGTGATGAGGAGGTGAGCAAAGAGTTTGGCTTTGGTGCCCTCCTGTGGCCTAAAAGGAAACTCAGTAAACCACAAAAATGTGTAAAACTGTGTGTTAACATAATATATATATGTGTGTGTTATGTTGTTAACTATTTAAGGTATTGGCCTTAATATGCAAAGTGCCTTGAGCTATATACAGTAAATAAACTAAATTGAACAGTGTTACTTTAAGAGAGTGTGCTGTTTGCACCCGCAGTTTTGTAAATGCCTACCTTGAGGTTTATCATACAACCACATCCTCTGAGAGTATAGTGTATTGCCACTTCCATTTCTTCTTCAACTACTAGTTGTTTATTTTATGCTGTGCTGTCAGTTGTTTTACAAAGGAATGTTGATTTTTCTGCTGTAATTGCTTATAAAATTTATTTTTCCTCATATAATTGCACAGACAGCAGCATTTTTTCCTACAATTATGTGCGTAATTGAACAATGATACAGTCATGTAATTGGACAGCATCATACAATGAAATAAGCATTTAAAAATCACCTTTATTTCTCTGTCTTTGATGTTGAGTAGCAGCACTAAACATATAGTAATCACTAGACAATCCTTTCTTAGCCTCTTAATCCAAACCCAAGACTGTAGTCTATCTACATTAGAGTAATTCATGTCTCTGTGTATGCAGATTTACAATGTGATGACAACGATTCTGTCTGCAAACAGCTGTGGAGCTATGTCAATAACAAAATATAACTCTTCTTATTCACCAGGTGTCAGCAGTGTGCTCCTGGGACTCGTCCATTCATGATTCTGTGAACCTCAACCGGGTCACTTCTCCTAATGAACGCATCTACCTGATTATTAAAGCCACAGTGCAGCTCAGCCACCCTGCCTCCGTGGAGCTGGTGCTCCGCAAGAGGATTGCTGTCAACATCTACAACAAACAGGTTTATAGTCCCATATGGTCTAGGGGCTTGGATTCCTGGTTTCACCCAGGCAGCCCGGGTTCGACTCACAGTATGTGAAAGTGCTTTGGGTTATGGTGGATCAGTTGGTAGGGTAGTCAAAGGCGGGTGGTTTGGCTCACAGTTTTCCCGATGCCTGGCCACATGTCAAAGTCAAAGTTGACCTTTGGCGCCTCAAAGGGGCAGCCTGAACACGACAAATTTTCCCAAGGGCATTAATAATGTATCAGTTATTATTATTATTATTATTAATAGTAGCAGAATTGAGTAGCTTACTAAATAAGTAATTGCATTGATTAATAGAGTTCTATTTTCTTTTCTTTTTTTATTTTCTTTCAGAGTTTCACTCAGAGTCTCAAGCGAAGAATGTCCTTAAAGAACACGCTTTACTCCTGCGGTGTGACTTATGAGATTGTGTCCAACATACCAAAGGTATAAATCTGATTCTCTGCTAAAATGTGTTATTCAACCAGCATATCTAACAAAGACAAGTTGCAAATAACCAGTTTTGTGTTAATCTTCATCAGTTCTTTCTGAGTTTCCTTTGGTTTTCTTTCAGGCTTCAGAAGAGCCAGAGGAGAGGGAAACCTTGGCCCTCATGGCTGCACGTGGAGACAGTGAGGAGACTCAGGATGGAGAAACCTACATAGAGAAATATATACGGGGAGTTCTAGAAGTGGAGAACATCCTCAGTCTGGAGAGGTTACGGCAGGTATAGTATACAACAGTGTATTTTCAATAGAATATTATGTATGAAGTGTGATGTGTGAAGTGCTAAAACAATTGTTTCAAATGTTGACGTGAAGATACACCTGTCTTAATTTCTTCCCTGCAGGCTGTGACAGTCAAAGAAGCACTCACTGCCAAGGGAAGACACCTAAGAAGGAGTATCAGCACACCAAATGTACAGCATGTAATAAATATACTCACATAAACATACCTCACCACACACTAAACCATATGGAAATTTTGTTTTAGTGTAATATTACAGTGCTAATTAGTTTTCCTTGCTCTCTAGTCTTCGTGTAGTAAAACAGACCTGACTAGTTGTGAAGATGAAGACTGTAAGGTAAGTCTGGTGCATCTTAATAATAAAAAATAAATAAATCTCAGATGTTATACTACAGATTTTCCTCACACATTTGTAAATGTTATGTTTCATCCATATTCAAAAAATTTAAACCAATTGCAAAAATGAATACAATTTCTCTTGATCTGTTACTTGCAAAGTTACTTGGACCTTATAAAACTGGCAAATATAACCTGCATGTTACTGTCTAGGACCACTGTGATCACGTAGACAGCTCCAACTGCAATCCACAGGATGGTTCCCTTTGCAATACACCAAGTAAAAGCAAGGAGAATCAAGGTAAAGTACAGCAGTCTTAGTATGTCCTGACCTGTGCTGAATAACAAACAGTGATTGCGTTGTTGCATTGTAGCTGCCTTATACTTGCATGTTTCCACACAGGTTTGGTTCCAGAGAGTCCCACCTTTTTCAACTCCAGCCCCTTCAAAGTTCTCTCCCCTCAGCCACCCAAGTTCCTCAAGTCTCTGCTGCCTGTCAAAGAGGAGAATAAGGCAAAGAAATCCTTAGAGGCCCGTCCACTGCTGGGACAAGAGGTATGGAAGGAGTTAATTAACTTACTTGGGGAAGACATATTCATATCATTGTTTTTTTTTACAATGTTATTGTCTTTCCCGTTGAACTATTATTCAATCCCACATGTCCTTGTTGCCAGTCCTCTGTCAAACACCATTTTCACATTTTACACTTCACATCAAATTATCATGGTAAATATGTTTGATGATTGTCCTAAGCTGCCTGATGATGTTTATGAAAATAGTTTTGATGTTGTATAAGGGGATGAAAATCAAACATAACGGCACATCCACTGTCCTTATGTCACTGGACTCAAATGAAAGAGCATGATTCAACACGAGCATGACTTCGACTGGTGATAACCACAGCACTTAACTAAGCAAAGCTATGCTTTGAAGTCCCATGTCATAACTCATGATTTTGTTTGTGATCCTTGAATTTTCCAGATTGCCTGTGGCTGTTCCAACCATTTACACTAACCTTGCGCATTTGTGTTCATCTTTGCTTGAAGTGGACTAAAACAAGTGCAGCTCATCTGCAAATTAATGCTGTGGTTGGGAGTTACAGATTTTGAGGTAGCAGCAAAATGGTTCAATAACCAGCAGAATTAGATAACAACGGAGGGAAAAGTTCTGTGGCACCTAATAAGCTGCAGCTTGGATAACAAATGAGTTTAATATGACTGCAATTGATACATTTGGACCTAGTAGTCACAGGATGTGTGTGACCAATAAAAAGTACCATTCGTCATATGCACCAGCCTAGGACACTTCAAGCACTATGTTTTGAAAAGTTGAACTGCATGGCACTAACTGTGCAGCTGGCCTGCCCAACCCCATGCATGCTGTGTGTGTGAAGTGTGTGCTGTTGTTCTGACCCATCTGCAGAGCATGCGCTCATGTGTGGACAGTCCTGCACTGCTCCCCCCTCCCTGCCCCTGGCGCCGACCCAGGGCAGGCAGCGAGGGCCACTGCAAACCTTCCACTTCCACCTCCACCCCCACCTCCACTCCCACCAGCAGACAGCTCAGCCACACACTGCCACACACTGCTGTAAGTGTCACACAACAGAACACTTCTCTGAGGATTAATGTAAGAGTTTTACATACACATACTGACGTGAAACACAGTCATGCTGCTCTAAGCACTGCACTTACACATGCGCTCACTGCCACACTGCTTTAACAATTACATGTGTACTCCTTTTCAACAAGCCTCTGTGCTGGTACCAGTGCCAGTGGGTCTTTCTATGGACTTGCAGCATTTCCATTGATAAGCAAACACAAGGTGTAGGCCATCCACTGCAGTAGTTTTTGAAGACAGCATAGTCCTGAAAAAAATTTTAGCTTCTTGTTTTGAGAGCAAAACTATAAATTGTTGCTAGTTTCAGTTATGTCCCATCCACACATTGTTATAATTGTAAAAATGGTACCATTTTCATGTTTCATTATCACATTCTACATCATGTATTCATTGTCTTCATTCATTTTAAAAGTTTTTATACAGGCTGTTGTTTTAATACAATCACAGGCTGACATGTCTGGTGGGGTGCGTCTTTTGTTCTGCTACTGTTGTCTTCATAAACAGGACTCTGAGGAAGAGGAGACAGATGTGGACATGGCTCTGAATCTAGACCGAGGCAGTCAAGACCACACTAGCTTTCAACCCTACATCCCAGAGGACTTTGCAAACTTTGAGATATACAATGCAACCCTAGAAAGCCAGGAGGGGCTTCTATCCTCCCGTTCAGATTTCAAGAGAAATCGATGTGTAGGTGGGAGCAGAGAGAGAGAGCTGTCCCGAAGCCCCACAGCCAGCAGTTGCACTAGTGGCTACTTTTCACACAGTGCCTCCAATGCCACACTGTCTGACCTGCCTTTCAGTGCCAGTGAGAGCTCTGATCACCTCAGCTGCACCTCCAGAGACTCCCAAGACCCCCCTGGCTGCACCCAAACCAAAAGTGTTTCTGCAGGGAATGACACACAGCAAACTGCTCTCTCAACAGGTGCAGTCCAGCAGCTGCACAACCACCATCAGACATTGCCTGTCAGTATTCCTAGTTGCACAGAAACACAGCATACATTCCCTCACAACTGTGTTTTCAGTAGCAGCCAGGAGTTCACTGACTTTAAAGGGGCTGATGACAGTATTGGAGAGAGTGATTTAGCACATTTTTCGCAGGTATTGGAGCAGGAGGGTTTGGAGCACTCTACAAAACAGCAGAGGGATCCTCATAATGTAGAAACATGTGACACTGGCGATCAACACTCCTCTGACATCTCTGCTAGTATTAATTTATCTAATCCTGAAAATGCTTCAACTCCTTTATGCAGATGTCCTAATAGTGAAGAGTCTGTTGATGCACCTGAGTCCTGCCCTAACACAGTTGTAGTTTGCACTTCAGTCAGTGCCCCAGTATCAGTGCCTGACAAAACTCAATCCCCAGCTCCAATAATTCCCTGTGCCTCACTCCCACCTTCAGTGTCACCATCCGTAGTCCCCACTTTATCTCCAGCCCCATCCTCTGCCCCAGCTCTGCGAGCAGGTGGAGAACCTCCAATCCAAGAGCCAGCACAGGGAGATCTGCCCCACGGGAGTCCTTGTCCGAGCCCTAACCCTGGCAGTGCTGAGCCCTCAGGGGACTCCAGTGGGGATGAGAACAGCCCTGTAGCTCAGCTTCCTGATTGGATGGCTCCTGGGGAGCAGGTGTGGGTGGGGAAGAGGAGAGGAACAGTCTATTATGTCGGAGGAGTGGAGTTTGCTAAAGGGATCTGGATTGGTGTGAAGCTGGACATGGCAGTCGGTGAGTTCCTTGAAGGAATTTATCCAATTGCATAATATTATTATTTATAATAATATAATTTAAACATGCTGTTGTATAATGCCACATATCTTGTTCACAACAGAGTAAGGTAAAGCTTATTTTTCAACTGTTAGAAACATTCTCCTTAGCACTCATCTTGAAATCAATTCTCTAACTAAATTTTAAGCATCCTTATCATATTTTTTATCTAATGTATGTTATGTGCAAATATTGTCCAAAATACAGGAAATATTTCACCATCAAATATAAATGTCAGTGTGTGTGTCCACAAGTCATTAAGTTTTGCTCTATCCTCCATAGGTAAGCACAATGGGACTGTCCAGGGCAGAGTCTACTTCCGCTGCCCCCCAGGCCATGGTGTATTTGTGAAGCCATCTCGTCTCACCAGAGGACCATCCTCCATGGACACAGAACCCCAGACTCTGATCAGATAGGATCCAAAGAAGAACCAGCTTTCTGAGAAAGGGGCGAATTGCAGTCGCTGAGCTGATTCTGTAGGCAAATCTCCTTTGCTGAAGCAAATCTGACATGTGCATTGAATGAAGGTTCTATCCTAATTACTGTTCAATGAGAATTCACTATGCACATAGCTGAGTTTTCTATACAGTGATATTTTTGATAGAAAACTTTTAACTGGGTGTCGGTGTGAAAATATTACCTGCATACATTTTCTTATAATGGTCTATGAACATTAAATATAATATTTTTATAAGACAATGCATTTTCCGCTGAGGCTCATAGTGGAGTAATCTGGGATATGATTAAGAATGTACTACTGTTAATAAACATTGATATTTACATCAATATATGTCAGGGGTAACCAAAGAACTACGGTTCCATATCTGCTGTTATAAGTAATATGTTATTTTTTCTAATATGCGTATGTGGAGTTAATTCTCTATACAGTAGCAATATCTGTGTCCAAGAAAGCTTAGTGCCATATCTCTAGGAGTAATACCACATACCATGAACAGAGGATAAGTCTGCAAAACCTGAGTAACTTTCAGTGTTTTGCTGCAGTTATCATGTTAAATTATCTTGTTGAAGTGATGTAACACTGTGGCGGAGATAATCCCCATACAGCCTGAGACTGTTGCTGTCTGAAAAGCTTGCACTGGAAAGGATTCTTGGAGAGTTCACTGACTGTCTTCCATATTGGACTGATGAATTTCAGTTGAATCAGTTTCTAACTGATGGGACAGAATAACTGTTATAACTTAAATCTGGCGAACAAAGCAACTAGGCTCTTTTTTTATATGCTGATGCCTTATTGCCCTGTTTCCATAAAGAAAGGCACATAAACCCCAGACTACTCAATGAACCTGCCAAGTTCACTGAGTTATCAAAAATAGCTATGTGGACCTGAAACCTGTGTGTGTATATTCACATGCCATCCAGCCTCGACAACGGATTCAATACCTTTATAACTGATTGTACATCTGCATTTTATATGTTAACTGTTTGATGTATATCATTTCATGTTAAAAGGTACTCGATAATGCATTTTTTCACATAGAGGATTGGATTAATGGGTGTTGACAGCATCAGAAAAATGGTGCAGAAGTAGTTTAGTTACAGATAAAAGTTGTCCATCGGACATATTTTTATGTAAGTGGTGAACTGTGGACGACTAATAATGGGTATATATTCAAGCTGTTATTTCAAGTAAATGAACGAAACCCAAGACCTTACCTTGAAGAAGAGAACAAAGCTGCTCTCCCTTATATGGAGTTGTAAATAGAAATGTATTTGAACATAGAATTTACACTATTATAATGTACAGGATTGTATTTATAATGTATCTCAAAGTGTTTTAATTGGTACAAAATGTTCTAGAATAGACCGTTTACAATCAATATATGTGTTGACTCTTTATTTATTCATTATATTTTGCAACAATGTGTCATTTTAAATCTTATCTGTAAGATTCTGTATCTGCCTGTATTATTTAGAAGATTATGATGTTGATTTTCCTTCAAATCTATGTTTGTTTCTAGGTGTTCTTGTGGGGCAATGTACACTAGGTTTTCTTTTATGTAACACAGCAACAGAAAATGTCCTACTGAAACCTTAAATAAGTATGTACCTGTCAAATCTGCAGTGGATTTGGTGCTATATGCTGATAGAGTCCCACCCAATACTTGTAAGCTTGTATTTGGGTATAAAACAGACTATTTTCCATAAATGGGTAGTTAACAGGACAGATAAAATGTGAAAAACTCAGGAAGGCAAAAGGCTTGAGGTCTTGCATTGCTTGCGTAATTCAGAGAGTGTGTGCAACCTTATGTTGTCTACAAAGGTTTCCAATGTGAGGTAGAATTACACGATTTAGTGTACAAAATAAAACACACATAAAAATCATCTGACAAAATAACTCCCCAGTCCATCTTGATTTCAAAGCCCAACTCTTCTCCCTAGCGTTGACCTACAACTCCTTCTCGTTTATTAGGAAATGAAAGAGCCTTTTGCCTGGTTTTTCTATATTTATTTTGCACAGTGTGTCCTTGCCACTGTTTTAGCAGCTGTGCGACAGTAGGTAGCCTGAGCACAGTGTGGTGGTCTAGATATGGGTGGAGTTAAGTGTCTGTCACATACTGACAACTGGGAAATCTCCCGCAACAAACTAACAGGTGTCCCTCTCCAGATCCATAGTCACATTGTCGGGAGGCTGCCTGTCCGCGCCGCAGACTCTCCCTGATCTTCACTTCATCTGACTTTACAACTTTCAATAAGTCACTTTTTACTTTATCCACTAATGATGCACTCGGCACAGAAAGACACCACTTTCACGAAGATCTTTGTGGGAGGTCTTCCTTATCACACCACTGACTCAAGTCTCAGGAAATATTTCGAAGTGTTTGGAGACATCGAGGAGGCTGTGGTCATCACTGATCGGCAGACGGGGAAATCCCGAGGTTATGGATTTGTAAGTAACAACATGGAAATATTTCTGAGTTGATCTTTAAGGTTGCTTACCCACGTGCGCTGTCGGGGTAAAATCAACAAGTATGGACACATGAAAAACGCAGGGTTTTAGTGCAATAGTGCGTAGGTCATAGTAGCTGTTACTGTGGAAGAAACCGGACAGTGCTGAAGGACTAGAACAGGGTCGAGAAAGTCCACGTTTTCTGTCCTGAGCCAAATATGACACGAGTAACGCTACTCTGAGCTACAGCAAGAAGCTGGTCCATAATCTGTGGGTGTCACCTGATCACTGCCACCAAACTTTACAGTAAAACATTTCCATGAGGTCAACTGAAAATGTGCTGTCTCTTGTAGGTGACCATGGCAGATCGGGCCTCTGCTGACCGAGCCTGTAAGGACCCCAACCCCATTATAGATGGGAGGAAAGCCAATGTGAACCTGGCCTATCTAGGGGCCAAGCCCAGAGTCATACAGCCAGGTGAGGGACAGCAGTCCCAGTGCTTTTAACACCTCTCATTCAGCGCTCATGTTTTCTAGAATTACATTTTAACAAGCGTCATGATTTTGAGTTTAATATTAATTGTTTTCATTTCAGGCTTTGCTTTTGGTGTGCCTCAGATCCATCCAGCTTTCATTCAAAGGCCTTATGGGTAAGCTACTCAACTTCCATTTCTTTCACAAAGTTTGTCTTCAGAAAATTACAAACCAATTTTATTTTCTGATTGTATAATGTTTTTATTGTTGTAAACATGTATTTATTGTTGCCTCCACTTTTTTTTTTTTTTATCCTGAATGAGGACATGTGAATGTTGATATGTGCTCCTCTGCTTGGCGTTGGCTGTGAAGGAAGTGAACATTTGTCTCCTGTCACTACAGCACTTGACTTTATGTTGTCTATCTCTCTCTGATCTGACAGGCTCGGTAACGGTTAAAATAGCTGATGAAGGGACATGATGATTTGAGGAATAGCTGAGTCTGCATTGGGCAGAGCACTAAAGTGTTACCTGTATACTCTGACATACACAAACAAACTGAAATGGTGACTAGATGCATGGAAGTCTTATGTGTTTTTTTTTTCCAGTTTTCTATAGTACATAGACTGGTGTGTGCCTTGTTTTCAGTATGATGTGGTGTTCAGCTTAACTGTGTGCTAATTTTCTACTTGCAGTGGGGGAGGTGGGGGTGCAGGAGTTTTTTTGTGCAGATTTTGTGAGTTTTGATAGGGAGTTGTAACTGCAATGGGGTGTTGACTCTTTCCCCCTTTAATGATTGATTTGTGCTTTAGCTTGTGGTTTATTTTTTCCAGTTTTTCGTTAACATCAAGTTGATCGTGTTTTGTTGTCAAAAGGGGGCTGATGATCATGCATAGTGTGTTAATTTCAAAATCGATCCCCTGCAACAAAACAAACACTGGCTTGCATGTGGGAGTTCTTTTTCTGTTCCCTTACCCATGATGCTGTGTTTTTATTAACCCATTGCTTTCACTTGTAGCTCACATTTACAGGCACTGAACAAAAACGACAATGTTAAAACTCTCTTTTGACGACATCTTCTCATCACTCCTGTGGCTGTCGTTTAACTATAAAAGTAAAATGTGCTCAGGGGATAAAAACACAGATACTGTTTCCACGGCAGAAGTATCAATTTCCTCCATGTGTATATATTATTAGGGCAAACTGAAAATGTTGGTTTACAATTTGTATGTACATTAATTGTAGATCTGGTTATGGAGTCATTTAGTTTTTCAATCAGGAAAAAAAACAAAACAAACCTTTTTAATACATAGACAGGCCAAAATGTCCACAGCACTGTATGTTGGACACTGAGATCTTAGCCGGTCTCTTAGACAGCAGCTGTTGGCTACAGTGATCTCCACGGCCTCTCAAATTCAGATGGAAAATAGGAGTCACTCAGCAGCGCTGTTAATAATGTATGGTACAGACAAGGCCGCTCGGCTGTGGACAACAGGTGGGCCGAGTCATGTGCCCATGAGGCCTTCTGGTTATGTGCTGGGGATTACCCATGTGTCCTGGTGATTTACAAAGCACATTTATTTGGGTCTCAACTTGCACAACCACAAAATGTTCATCCAATCTCTTTCGAGATGGCTTAAATCAGCTGTGCATTTTTAGCACTTGAACTGTTGAAGTTAAAAGAAGGTCAAAACAGAAATAATACTGTCACGGTGGAAACTATCTCTGATGTCTCTGATGACTTTGTAACACTTTTTTGTGGTCATTATGCAACTATGCTATATATACTATAATGTAGCTTATGTGTACAGCAGCGTATCGTGCATCGCACACTGTAACAACTATACCACTTCTTCATCGACTAGAACTCCTCCAGTCTGATGATACACCTCTACCGTGGTGTAGGCAGACTTTACAGTTGACGATGCCCTGCAATGTGTTACTGAAGGAGAAGATCAGCTTGTCCTTTGGAGATGACAAGGGGAGCAAAAATAGCATACTACCAGCCTCCCTTGTCAGTCAAGTTGGTGTGCGTATGTTTGTGTGGGGTCTGTATGTCTGTAAGAGGGGGAAGGGCACTTGTTTATGGGCAAATATAGCAGTTTCACATCTGCTCCTCAGTATATTTACTGACAGTGACTTTAATACAAGTTTAAAGTGCAGTCCAAATCTACCCAGATACCCAGGCTTTTATTACTATTCTTACTATCTTGTATATAACTTTTTTTAATACTTAAACTGATTTCTTTTTTGAGAGAAATAGCCACTACAGGGCCTCTGTTGAACCTCATATAATCAGCAAACCATTTAAAAAGGTGCATGGTTGATTCAGCAACTACATCAACTTCATTGACATCAGCAGCTTCATATGTTTTAAAGATTATTTTAGGAGCATGTTTTACCTTTTTATAATTGACAGTCTAGGCAGACAGGAAACCAGGATAGAGATGGGGGTGTAATATAGTTCCATCGACTGGGACTCACATTTTGGACGTTGCTGTTATGTTGTACATGTCTGAACCACTCGACTACTAGATGACCCACTTATCAATTTTCAAGGCACAAAAGGTGTCTTGTGTGTGTTTAAGGACCTATTAACATGTGTGGGCATGCCTGTATGTGTGGTGGTGTTGTTGCAGTATGTGGACAGAATAATGTCCACTTCTTTTCTTGATATGTTGTGGTGTTGTGCGATAGGCTCGCATTTTGTCAAATACCGTTTTTAGTGAAACACTGGGTGCAGAGCTGGGCTGTGTCTTCTTTTAATGCCTTACTGTGTTTCAGATTCTGGTGCTTTTTGAAATTAAAAGCTGCGCTTGTGTTTCTTTGGTTTTGCTGCTTTCTTAACTTTTCATTTCTAGGTAGGATACTTTTGTTGTTAATGAATGGATTTGCTGTGTTCTGAGGACTGGATTGACGTATTTGTGGCACCTGCTTATCAGTTTTCCAGAGTTTAGTTTCAGCGCTGGACAGATGACTGACTTTGGTTGTGTTTGACTCTGTGTGTCTTTGTTTCCTACAGGATCCCTGCTCACTATGTCTACCCTCAAGCCTTTGTCCAGCCCAGTGTGGTGATTCCTCATGTACAACCTTCTGCTGCTACGGCAACAGCTGCCGCTGCTGCCACTTCTCCATACCTTGACTACACAGGAGCAGCGTATGCTCAGTACTCAGCAGCTGCTGCCACTGCTGCTGCCGCTGCTGCTGCCTATGAGCAGTATCCATACGCGGCCTCACCAGCACCAACGAGCTACATGACTACAGCAGGGTATGGATACGCTGTCCAGCAGCCTCTTGCAACTGCTGCCACCCCAGGAGCTGCTGCTGCTGCTGCAGCTTTCAGCCAGTACCAACCACAGCAGCTCCAGACAGATCGCATGCAGTAGAAACAAGAAAACTACCTTGAAGGAGGAAAGCAGAGAAGGTCAACCCCCCTCACGAAGAGAACAAAGCTAAGAAGGGGAATATAATAGAAACTGAATGATGATTGTCTCTCCCAGGTTTCTCTTTTACCAAAGAATCTGGGTAAAACCAAAAAATTGGAGACAAATGAGGAATTACTGTACAGTACATTCTATTGAAATGAGATCAGTATTTTGTCACTATTAATCTATTTAATATTTATTCAGCAGTAAAATAATTCATGTTAACTGAAGTACACTCACACTGGACCTCATGTCAATTACTTCTGAAATGTATGTGTATATATTTTTCAGAGGAATTTGTATAAAATTCCCAGTTACATTTATGTCTTATGATCAGGTTTCTTCCCCACTACTTTGAAAACAAACTGAAACATATATGAGAACAGTATGTTGTGTCATTATGCAGTTTCAGTATTTCATAGTTTTGGACCAGTATTTTGTTTGGTAAAGCTATGCAGACATTTATGGAGAATTCAGTTTTGTTGGGATTGTTCTCGGTTTTTAAACAACTGTTTGGAGTGAGATAGATTAGAGACCCTCAGCTAGTTCCTTTCTCGATCTTGGTACATAAGACAAAATGATGAAATAACAACTGATTCTGGTAAAAGCACTCACTTTCCTTCCTTTTAAATTGCACCTCAAGTAAGCTCAGCAAAAGGGAAGAAACAATGTTGAATGTGAATCTTTCATTTTGAAAACAATATTGCCTTATGTGCCTTTTAAATTATGCTATTTATGTATTTATTATGGAGCCTTACAGTGACAAACCCTTTATTTGTGTTCGTGCATTAAGGTGAAGCCCACTATAGAACATGTCCACAAGTGCTGCTGCATTTCTCATCTAATAATCAAGAAGCACGATCAGTGTTTAAATGTGGCTTAACAAAGCGCTACATTGTGTATAAAGAACAAAATATGAGTGGAAAGGTAGCAATAAATCAAACTTTTTTTTCTGTTTTCTGCAGATTTAATATTGTTGTCTAAAATAGATTATTGTTCATGTTGCTTTTTATACTTTAGGAGTTTGATAAAGGACATTAACAGTTTTACTTTTTTTTTACATTTGATGTCTTGACATTAAATGTTTTTTCTAATGCGAGGATATAGGTTTCACCTTGCATTTTTAATGCATGACTTGAAATAATGCATATTTAATTTGTGAAATAAAAGAAAATTTATCTTCAACTTCTTGTCATACAGATTCTGTGTGCGTATTGGCTCATAGGATTTACATTGCTTGATGAAATCATGTCAAATGTACACTGATCGGCAGCAACTTTAAAACCATCTGGTGATTTTAATCACCCATGCAACATACTGCACGCTACAAAATAAGGTAGATGGAAATAATGCAATTAATTAGTCCCACTACAGTGTCAAGAATGCTGTTATACAAAACCCAACTGGCAAGATATACATCGGGATGCTTGCCTCACTTAAATAATAGATTAAATATTTTTGCGAGTGGATGTACATTTACAACTACTGCTGGAGAATTTGATGCCTGCCTGTGGTTGTTCTTGTAATGGATCTGGCCTCTTCCTAGGTTACACAACCATGAATTAATAAAACTGTCAAACATTCTCAGGGTGACCAAATGCAATAAATTAAAAACTTCAAAATATCCTAAAGTCATTTGTGCTATTTAAAACCAAATTAGTTTACATTTTACGTGGTTTAATTATTACAGCAGTTTCTGGCCTCATTTGTGGCTGAGCAGACAGAAACAGTTGAAACGCAGAGGGACCTTGTGTTATCGGAGACACCTGCAGCAGCTCCTTGTTCTGCTCTTCTGTTGTCAGTCATCCACGTTTCTATACAACTGTGATGTGACATTGGATACAACAGAAAAACAGATGGGCACATGCAGTGTTTTTCATCAAAACTCGTCTTGCCCTTTGGACTTTTCTCACCAAAGCGGGGACCTTCTGACACCTGCTGGTTTCTGAGGTTCACATCTCTGTCAAGCAAAGGGGAAGCGTTCAAGGACTTTAGCTGCTGTGTTTATGTGCTAGTACGTTTGCGGATGTGGGGATTTGCCCTTGTTTCGCACAGCATTTTACGCAATTTACCTGCGGTTTTAATCATGTGTTTTCCGAGAAAACCTTATCAACAGTGATGCGTTCACTTATATCGGAGATATCGAAATCGCATGCCTCTTAAGGCCACAACATGTCGTTCACATTAACATCCCAAGTCGTACATGCGACTGGCAAACTCTGAATGAAAACTAACATTTCCGAATTGGCGTTTAATATCATGCTGCCTGAACATGAAAGAAATACGGACGCCTTAATGAGTCAAAGCGCGTCGTTCACTGTATTTACACCAGCATTTAGTCCGTATAAGTTATACAACGAATGTGAACTGATTCTATTTATACAACCAATGTTGTAGTCAGACAACTGTTTGTTAAAGACAGCGCTCGCAATCGTAGAAACAAATCAAATCTTCCAAAAGATCGCGTATCACCTGAACGCAGCATTATGTTCCTCAACCTCTGGGGCAGCGACTTCCTGTGTAACTACACAAACTAAATTATCAATGTGGGACTGAAAGCATGTGATAAAATACCACAAATAATTAGTGGAAGAAGGAAGCTGTATTAACACTTTGACACGAATGATGTAAGTACTTTTTAATAACCTAACGGTTAACTGTATGTTTGGTGAACAGTGTAGCTTTAAGCTAGCTAGCGTGATTTTTAAAAAGGATATCGACGAGTTTTAACGTGTGAACTGCATAAATACCTTTTTTTGGATGAAAGTGAAATATGTGGCCTAACTAAGTTAAATGAAGTAAACTAACCATAACTTATTTACGCTTGTCGCGCTCAATGACCTCGGGACAATGTTAACTTAACGTTAACTGCGTTAAACATTAACCACCTTAGATTCATTGTAGTCGGGGATAGTTAACGTTAACTAGCTGGTTAGAGTTGGGGGCAGATTAAAAGCATCGTTGTCCAAAAATTAGTGTTAGAATGGGTGTTCGTCATAAGGCTATGATCACTGTAAAATGGAAATATATGTCACTTCACTAGCTAACACTTTACTCTCTAACTCTAACGGTATCAAATTGGTATCAAACTCGAAACCTAGCTAAGTAATATGTAACATAACATAGTGTTATGTTGGTTGGTTGTTAAACGTCAACATGGTGGTAGCGTTAATGGTGCACAGCCAGACGTTCAACATGTTTTTGTAATAAACGACGCTGATGCATATACATTTTGTTTTGTTTTTTTAAATCTAGCTAGTATCTCTAGTTACCCGGAAGTCACAATTATCATGTGACCGTCCTGGCTGTATATCGTGTCTGTTCCCCTTACTGGAATGGTGTCGTGTATTTTCCCTTTATACTCTGTTATAATTGCATTATATACCTGTTTTATATTTCTTAGAGCTACACCTGTACAACAACACTTCGGTGCGTTGTTGTTTGCGATCTAAACCAGAGATGGCCACCGAAAAATCTCCCATACGCGGGGGGTCTCCTCCAACCTCGCTTGCCGGCCAGCCAGCCTATTCTGCGGCATTTGACAGCAACATGCAAGGCCCAGACCTGTTCGGGGGCCCTGCTCCTGGTCCTCCTCCGTACACTCCACCGACTACTTTTGGACCAGCTGTTCCTGGTGCTTTGGGAATGGCCACGAACCCTCAAGGTGGCTCAGGATATGGCGCCAACCCTTCATCTTCACCATATTATCCACCTGCCCAAAGCTTTAACGACAACTTCAGTAGTTAGTATATGAACTTTATGGCATCTTTATGTGGAATTAGATTGGTGTCATACATTATTCAGTTTGACGTTTTCGTTTCTGTCATTTCAGATGATGTTTACCATAACCGGGAGGACCCACCACCACCCTTTGAAGAGAATGAAGTCTTTGATTTTGGATTAGATAACAAGATGATAAGAAGAGCCTTTGTTCGAAAGGTAAGAAAACACTTCAAGTTAGAATTAATATGGCTAGATGTATGAGCAAGGTGTAGGCAGTGTTGGAAATCAATGAAAAAAAAATCATCAATACATTTATGCCTGAAGTACTTCTCTGGCTTTGTCAACAGCAGCTATAAATGTTATTTTACTAATTAACTGTTTAATTTCCAAAAAAATATTAACAGGGACTGAGGATTTTCTTTATATTACTCTTTGACATACATGCCACATTATTTCCTACCAATACCTCCTCTAAATTTATAATGTTAACAGTATAAAATATTTATGTTTCATCTACATATAGAGTTAATAAAAATACATGTTGTGATAAACAACAGGGGACATTTCATTTATTGTTTAAAAAAATACAGAAATTGACAGAATTTACTTAAATAACTTAAAAGTTATTTTTGCTATGTTGCCATACTTTCCATTGAAAGTTTTTGGACATGTCCTGATGTGGAACAAACGCATAACTGAAAAACAAACAACCTAAAACATAACCTGCTTGATACAAATTATATAATATAAATCTTGGTAATAAGATGGTTATAAATAGTTATTTTTCCATCTAATCATCCACTTTTCCCACCAGGTATTTCTGGTGTTAACTGCTCAGTTGATGGTGACATTCGCTTTTGTGGCTGTTTTCACCTTTGTGGAACCAGCCAAGAAATACGTCAAAGCGAACATCTGGACCTACTTGGTGTCCTACGCTGTGTTCTTTGTGTCTCTTTGCGCCATCAGCTGCTGTGGAAACCTTCGCCGAGCACATCCTTGGAATCTGGTTGCACTGGTAAGGCTCCTCAGACTCTCAGAACAGGAAACAGAGGGGTGTAGTTACAGATTAGGAAATACTGCGTTATTTGATCTGAACTAGTGAAGGCATTTTTCTAAATCTGTGTTTTGGAAACTAAATTGCATAAACAATTGTGTATTGTGGTTCCTTCCTTCCTGTAAAGCAGTTTGTATTTAGGAAGTCAGTTATTTAGTCATACTTTTTTTTTCTTTTTTTCTTTTCTTTTAAACATACATTTAATTTAGGTTAATATTTACAGATCACTGATCACAATAAAATTATTCACGATATGAAACTGTACTCCTCTTAAACATTTGCACAAGTGCTAATTTTTTATTTTTTAACTCCCAGTCCATCCTGACTCTCAGTCTTTCCTATATGGTGGGAATGATTGCCAGCTTCCATGACACTGACTCTGTGATCATGGCAGTAGGTATCACAGCAGTTGTGTGCTTCACAGTTGTGATCTTCTCTCTGCAGGTTTGTATATGTCACTTGCTTTGTCTTCTATGCACATCATCTACATCAACCGCACTCTAATGTGGAAGTAATCTTAATGTCACTCTTTGTTTCCTCCCACAGACCAAGTATGACTTCACTTCCTGCTATGGCGTGCTTTTCGTCTGTCTCATTGTTCTCGTCATCTTCAGTCTCCTCTGCATCATCATCCAAGATAGGATTTTGCACATTGTGTATGCTGGATTGGCAGCATTGCTCTTCACCTGTGTAAGTCCTTAGATATGCTATTTTCACACAGCATAGGATGCTCTGCTGCATAAAACCTGTCTGCCAGTAAAACCTGCAACATAAATCCAGCCACAAAAAACACCACCCGGCCATTTCATAGTAGTTTATAGTATACTTCAAATGAACATTAGGAGCATAATGGTGCTCTAGTCAACATCATCAACCTTAAAACATGATGAAGGTTACCCATGGAGTGACTTTGTTGTTTTTAAACAGCTGTATCTGTAGTTTATATCTGTATGCAGATATACAGATATGTCTCACAGGAGTTCTCAGCAGTTTATAAAACAATAAATTGTGACAAAAAGTAAAACTCTAAATATGCTCCGTAATCAAACAATTGACCTCATGTAATTAAAACCACACTTATAGATATTTTCTAAACAAGGCTACCTGTTTGACCATGGCACAGTATTGAAATGACCGTTTAAAGCATTCAGCAGCATTAACTTTTCAGTTCCAATAAAAGCAAAAGAAGGTAGTTAAGTGCCACATTTTGAATACCTTTGTCTTATCAAATATGATAAATTGCGTGAACCATCCCCTTAAGCTAAAAATAAGTGACATGGATGAAAATTTGTTTTTTCTCCATCTTTTGTTAGGGACATGCTTGTTTTGTTTAAAATGCGTATATATATATTTTTTTTTACTCATTCGTTTTTTTTCCTCCATTACAGTTCTTGGCAGTTGACACACAGCTGCTGCTTGGCAATAAGGATCTTGCCCTGAGCCCAGAGGAATACGTCTTTGCTGCCCTTAACCTGTACACAGATATCATCAACATCTTCCTCTATATTCTTTCTATAATTGGAAGTGCAAGAAGCTGAACAGGAGAAATTCAGACAGAAAATAAATGAGAGTTCATGCCTGAAAGTGAATTGTATTCAGTCTTGTCTTGTACAGTAAGCATATAGTTTAGAATTTCTTAACCCACTGTAAATGTTCTTTTTCTATCAGAACATAAAAATGTTGTCTTTGTGAAAGTTTAAAGTTTTTAGAACATATATGTCCTGTGATTCAAGGCTTGTTCTTAAAAAATAATATCTTACACTGAATTCCAGAGCTTTTAACTGTATCACAGTTCTGATTGACACAAGAAGATTGCTCATTTGTTATGGAGATGAATCTGTTAATGTGCAATGCCGGTCATGATTTTATCTATTACACTTTTATGATTTATCATTCAGATGGACTTCCTCAGTGAGTGAAGATGTTTTGATGTGGCAAAACACAGGAAAAAGTAAGTGGACTTTGAGTTAGGATTGTTTTGTCAGAGTATTTCCAGGTTTTTATGCTTAACCTTTAAGGCCACATGCATAAGAAGGCCAGTGGATAAAAAACATGCAAGCTGCTCAGCTTGAATATCAACATATCTCCATGACAACTGAACAAACTCTGTTCACTGATCAGTTGTTTGATGTAGTTGAAAATGTAAAAAGTGCACCTTGATTTTGGATATTTGTCAAACTGCTATTTCCAATATTAAAAAAATAACATTTTCTAATTGTTGAGAGTTTTTTTCAGACATTTGAACTCTGTTCTCTGAAGTTTGAAATGAAAGATTCCTGCCAGAACCAGAAGAGACATTCTGTTCTTATGTGCTTTGATACAAAATCATTGGGTCAGTATCCAGAAATTTTAGGTGTTGGTAGCTCGTCTGTGAAACTGGGAGCCTTGGAATGGACCAGGAGCAAACCATTGCTCATTTACTGTCAGAAAATGAAAAACTTGGGCAGGAAAATGATCAGCTGAAGTGGACGTTAAGTCTGATTAAGGAAAACCATTGCATGAGAGGCAGGATGAGCTTCAACAGTGATACTCTGGAAGAGTTAACAGGTATTTTGTTCTTCATCACTAGGTGGCAGCTATTGTGCAGTTTAGAGTTATGAAGTATGTGTTAGGCATTGCGTTTCTTTTTGTTTTTAGCATAAAGTTATAGATCATTTCAAACATAAACATTCTGCTATATGCATATTGCAGTATTAAAAAAGATGATTTGTTTATTAGCAACAGTATAGTCTGACCTTTTTTTTAATGGTCAATTCTATAATTACAATTTTAAAATGTTTACATCAAAGTAAACAAGTAGCAACAACTAACTATATTCTTTAACTGTAAACTGTAAATTGTATAACCTGGATGAAGCTGTGTCCTAAATTTCAAAGTAAAATTATTTGAGAATACATGTATTAATGATTAATCCTATCAGTGTTTGTTTTGTTTTTTTGAATAATGCTCTTAAAGGGATGTTGAATTTTTAAATACATTTTAACTTTGTTTATCACATGGAATTTTAAATGGCATAATGCTGTATTCTGCTGTTTTCAATGTAATTGTTCAATGTGAGCAAAAGTGTATCTTGGTGGGCACATACAAGCAATAGTAACATCTTTATAGAGCACAAACTGCACTGCACAAGGCACCCAATTAAAATGAACAAATTAACAAAGTGGTGTAATGAAATGGGGAACTTACAAGTAACAAAAGGCAATCACAGTAATATAGCATAGAAGACACTAAACTGTATAGAGGGGGTAGATAACAGTAGGTTTTCTCAAGTACTGTACTTAAGTACAATTTTGAGATACTTGAACTTCACTGGAGTGTTTCTATTTCGTGTTACTTCACTACATATCAGGAAAATAAGTATGAGTAATTTTACTCATTTACTACATTTGTTTTACAGCATTTGTTATCAGCTACTTACAGGTTTACATTTTATTCATTATATTATTTTAAGAGTACTTTTACTTTTACACTTTAGGTAAAATTCGAGCTTGTTCTTGAGTTCTTTGTGGATGTGTGGAGTATTTTTCTAGGCAAATGGTTATTTTACTTGAGTATTATTTTGTACTTTATAGACCTCTAATACTATAAAAGTAAACTCTAATTAAGTGAAATAAGTGAAATGATCCGATAAAGATGTTTGTTTTAAAAAGAGATGTTAGTGAATCAGTGAGTGAGAATCAGGCAGGTCATTCCAGAGCCTTGAGCCTTGACTGCAGACACTCAGTGCTCTCTATTTTTCAGCCCGAACATGAACATGCAAAAAAAAAAAAATCTTGGATTGGACATGATTTGAAAAGGCAAACACTTCGGCTTCACAGCTGACAGTGCATACTGTATCAGAGCAAAAACCATGAGTTCAAAGGAACTGCCTGCCTGAAGAAATTTGGCACATTCAATACTCTTCCAGGAGCTGGTCACCTGCCAAACT
The DNA here is from genome assembly GCA_900302695.1 of Helostoma temminkii. Classification (NCBI taxonomy): domain Eukaryota; kingdom Metazoa; phylum Chordata; class Actinopteri; order Anabantiformes; family Helostomatidae; genus Helostoma; species Helostoma temminkii. The sequence continues at coordinate 52,130 of OMLM01010100.1, read as the reverse complement.
GACCTATCAGGGAAAAAGGACCTTAGTAAGAAAGGTGAACAAAAACAAGATGGTCACTCTGACTGAGCTCCAGAGATTCTGTGAGCAGATGGGACAAAGTTACAGAAGAACAACCATCTCTGCAGTCCTCCACCAATCTGGACCTTATGGCAGTGTGGCTAGACGGAAGCCTCTCCTCAGTGTAAAACACACGAAAGCTCCCTAGGAGTTTGCTAAAAAAATAGCACCTGAATGAAGGGCTCTCAGACTGTGAAGAACATAATTCTCTGGTCTGATGAAGCCAAGATTTGGCCTCAATTCCAAATGTTATGTCTGGAGGAAACTAAGCACTGCTCATCATCTGCCCAATACCAACACCAACAGTGAAGCGTGGTGGCAGCAGACTGGCAGACTGGTCAGGGTTGAGGGAATATACAAAGATATCATAAATGAAAATGTGTTTCACTCAGGACCTAAGGCCAAAGGTTCACCTTCCACCATGGCAACAATCCTAATTACACAGCCAAGACAACACAGGAGTGGCTCAACTCTGTGAATGTCCTGTAGTGGCCCTGCCAGAGCTCTGACTTCATCTCTGGAGAGACCTGAAAATGGCTGTCCTTCCAACATGACTGAGCTTAAGAGAATATGCAAAGACGAATGTCAGAATACTCCCAATCCAGGTGTACAAAACTTGTCACTCGAGGATGTAATTGCTGCCAAAGGAGCTTCAACAAAGTACTGAGTAAAGGGTCTGAGTACTTAAATACATGTAATATTTCAGTTGATATTTTTTTTGACATTTCTTAAATTCTGTTTTCACTTGGTCATTATGGGGCAGTGAGTGTAGATTAATGAGAACAATTTTTTTTTTAAAAAACCTGTAGTACTGGATTGCAACATAAAATTGAAAAAAGTGAAGAGGGTCTGAATACTTTTTAACACATTGTATTTATATGTGTTTGGGCAAGAATTATACTGTACGTGGCTTTCTTATTATCACCACCAGCAAGAAAATCATCTGGTGTATGGGAAACCTTTGATGAGAGACATTTTGGAAAATACCTGAACCAAACCAAATTCAAACATGAACACCGCACCTCATCCCCTGCTGACTTCAAGTCTTTCATCCAAAGCTCAATGCACACAAACCTAAGTGAGAAAGCAGATGTTCAAAGCTGCCAGGCTGATGCTCCTCTTGAAGCTAAAGGTAAGTAATACCTGACATGCAGAATTAAAAAACAAGTCAAATTTTTAGTTTGTTTTAATACATTTAACTATTACATTACAGTTTCAGACAGACTGCTTGGAGAGATTGCTTACCAGCTGGATAGGAGGATTCTGTCCCATGTCTTCCAAGGCCATAGAAGGCTTTATGGTTTCACACTGCTCAATATACCAGATAAAATAGTGGAGGTGAGAAACCTCTCATTAATATTTGAGGAAAAACATTTTTAACATTATAGTCCAAAGGTAAGAAATCAAATCGGAACAAAACTTAAACTCTAGCTATTATCAGTTTATTTATAAAATCAGTGTTGCACCTCTTGCAGGTTAGCACGCACCCGCTGACTGGGAAAGTAGATGAGGACTATCGGCTGCATGTCACTCAGAGACACGCTGACCTCATGATGCAGCTGAGTCAGCTTGGCTATAAAGCAACACTTCACCCGGCTTTTGTTGAATTTATTGTCAACACCTATGGGATCCTAAAGGAGAAGCCTGATAAATACAGCAATCAGGCAAATGACTACAATAATCCAGACTTTGTGAGGAGGCTGATAATGACCAAAGCACCAGGAAAACTTCAGAAGGACCTGCTGCTTGTGCTCTCCTGTCTCTGCTACATGGCGGAGAAGGACAAGAGGCCTCTTGTTCTCTGGTAGACATGCAAAATTAAAATCCGCAAAATGGAAATAAACAAAGATGAAAGAAGTGGAAAAACTTTGTGTGGTTATTATTTTCTGCAGAACATTGCATTTCCATTCACAGATGGTATAATTTCAAAGCGTACGCATAAAGCCTATTTTTTCAATACAGCTTTATTAAGCTATAAACATGTAAAGCATCAGATGTTTTACAAATACAAAAGTTATTTGTGTTATTTCAACAAAAAATACTGGTCCTTTATAAATTATCAATCTATAAAAGAAATAACCATGTAGTAAAAAAAATATACACAGGATGCTGAGTATGGATTGATAGAGATAAACAAATAATTTCTTGATTAATTTAATAATTTAAAAAATACTGAACAAGAGCTCTATGTGTCCGTTCAGGCTATTATGGATCTTAATTTGCTTAAAATGCTGGTTTGTTGATAAGCCTATGGTTGGAGTAATATCAGTTCAGGGACTAAAAGCTGTAACCACCATTTTCTTGTAGGCCTTTTTATAACCATAAATAACAAAAAATTAATTCATAAATAACAATATTGAAATGTTTCAACAGGTGAAATAATCTTGCTAGTTATATTTGCAGGAAGAGAAATGTAGGTGTGTCTGATGACGAGTTGCTCCACAGCCTGCTCCACTTTTGTCTCTCCTGTATGTTAATATTTTACTTAAGTTACAGGTTATTGTCGGAGCAGAAACAAAGAAATGTGCTTGCAACCTTGCAAATAAATATTTGTATTAGTGATGCATTATTACAAAATGATTGGAATTTGATTAATTGTGTATTTTATTCATGTGTAGCTATGTCTTTTTATTTTCTTGTAGTGTTTAGTACTGGTTACAGTATCTTTCCTCCTAACTTTCCTACACTACCTACCAACCAGACACTAGTTGTACCTGCCACACAGCAGGTCGCTTCAGGTGGAGTCACGTGTCAAACTGACCCAACACCATTGGGGTGTGGCTTAATGTTGCCAGTGGGCTCAAGCTGCTGAAGTGAACTACTTTGCTCAGCTGTTCATCTTTTTTTTTTTTCTTTTTTAGACTAGAAACTGGATTTCATGTGAACACGTGACTTGTGAGAGCGCAATAAACAAATATAATAAAGTGAACACGCTGGTAAGCTGCTCGCCGTGTGGGTCCATCAGAGCGACCGTCCCAGTTTCCGTGCTAAGGTAAGGCTGGGCTGCGACGTTAGCTGAGTTTTTTAAGCTAGCGACAGGTGACGGTGTGGATTGTGATAATGCAGTACACGTGAAGGATGTATAAAGACTGAGAATACTTTAACCACGTGTGTTGAGGATACAGTGATGTTACGCTGTCATAACGTTACACGACAGCGTGTGTGTAGATTTAAAGTCATGTTGAATGGTTCTTCAAATAAAACTGTTAGCATAACTATTAGCTAGCATCACTGACCCGGGTGGAGATAGAACCACTGCTAAACTCTGCTAACGGTATGGAAACGTACCTGTGTGATGTCCACTGAACAGACAGTGACACACAAACAGAAAGTTCACATTTCTTGGCTACATTTTCACCATGAAGCTATGGTTGACTCCTTTCAGTGTGATATGTTGTTTCAATTTACTGGTTGTATTATGTCAATGGCTGTCCTATGTTACCCAGTTATTGAGTTAGAGAGTCTACACTGGGAGCACAGGCTATACTATGACTAGGATTGACTGAATAAGATTAAATATTCAAAATATTTACTGTTTATAGCATAATCTCCTTTTCACGCTATAGTATAAAGCTTTGTCTGAGGAGTCTGAGGTATTGCTTTGACTAAAACATTTCAATGAGAAAAATGTGTCTTACTTTTGACACTCCCAGTGACATCACACAGTATGATTAATAAAATACACACAAAGGTGTGGTATCCAGGCAGACTTTTCGTAGCATTCTTATTTTGCCAGTATTTAGCAACACTGTCCAGATGCTGGCAGCTGGATTATGGGCAGTTTACAACATGTTTGTCCAATGCCAACTTTAACAGTGATCACAACACATTACATAATCGTTCACTAAGCCAGCTAGACCTTTCCATAGCATCTAATTGCACTACATTGATGACTGTTAGTTGCTCCATTTTTGCTGCAACAGCAAGTACAGACAGAGGTCTTATTGTTAATCCTGAGAAATGTAAGTCATAATATTAGTCATAATATTTTTCTTTCTTTTGTTTTAGTGTTCAATTTCTTTGGAGCCCATGAAAATAAGACTTTCCACAGAAATGAGACCAGAACAAGTCCCAATGTTATTTGTTGCTGTTGTTGCTTAGAGAGGGTCCAGAAGCATGGCCCTGCAAGCGTCTCCCTTTCCTAATGGGTTTGTTGCAGGCATTCACGCTGTGGGATGGGCATTCATCCTGCCTTGTTTTTGGTTTCTTGATCACCTCATTGCTGTGTGCAAGTCCACCACACTGGAGAAAGCAAAGCGAGTGGAACAGGAATGCTACCTCCATCCCTTAAAGGTGTTCTTCAGCTCCATTCTCTTCTTCATTCTTTTCCTTGCTACAGCCCCCTTGGCCTTCCTAGGCCTGCTGCTCTGGGCTCCTGTTCAGGCCTGTCGCAGACCATTTCACTACCACAGAGTGACACCATCCTCTCCAGAGGGGGAGACACACAGGGGCTTTGAGCTTGCAGGAAAGGCATCATTTGGCTTTGCCACAGCTAACCTGTGTCTTTTGCCTGACAGCCTGGCTCGCTTTAACAACCTGGGACACACCCAGCGCAGGGCATCTGCCATTGGCCAGCGCATTGTGCAAGGTGTGTGCCGACCTCATATCCGCATCTTTGTTGACTCCCCCAGCAGCTGTGGTACTCTCAGCCCCTCCAACAGCATACTTCCTGCAGTTAACTCATGTACATATGGGGCTACAGATAGGCAGGCATATACCTCAGTGAGTCATAATACAGAACCAGCTGAAGGACATGTCTCAGTCCCAGTGTCGAATAGTCATGTTGTTTGTGTACCCCATGATGATACAGAAGAGCCCTGGACTGAATCGCCTTCTCCCGTCCTCAATTCTAATCAGAACTCCAACCGGCATGGCCAAGCAAGTCAGCGCAGTGCCCCCCGAGCATTACTCTCTCAAGGTCTCCGCCAGCAGGATGATGTACCCTGGGAGGTTTCGGCACTGTTTCCAGCCAATGTGGACATATTGTGCCTAGAGGAGGTGTTTGATAAGAGGGCTGCAAAGAAACTCACCCAAGCACTAAGACCAGTGTTTGGACACATACTGTATGACATTGGTGTGTATGCCTGCCAGCCACCGTGTAGATGTTCCTCTTTCAAGTTCTTCAACAGTGGCCTGTTCCTAGCCAGCCGATTCCCAGTGCTTGAGGCCCAGTACCACAGTTTTACCAACAGCACTGGAGAAGATGCACTGGCTGCCAAAGGCCTCCTTTGTGCTAAGGTAACTTTCTTAATCTTATGTGTAAAAAGCTGCTATCAGTTGCTGCTGTTGTTCAGAAATTGTATACACTTGTCAGGATTTTGTCAACTATGATGTACTGTAATGATTTAAAAAAATATTCTTAGGTGCTAATTGGACAGAATCAGAAAAAGAAGAAAGTGGTTGGCTATTTCAACTGCACACACCTTCATGCACCAGAGGGTAAGTCCTACTTTCTGACTTGGACTGCTCAGATCATTAAAAAAATGTAGAGTTTACTAATAACAGCTTTTTTGTGTTCTCTTATCAGGTGATGGGGAGATTCGTTATGAACAATTAAATATGATAACCAATTGGATCAGTGATTTTCAAGCTGCCAACAAAGAGCCAGATGAAGATGTTGTTTTTGATGTGCTTTGTGGTGATTTCAACTTTGACAACTGCTCACCTGGTGAGCATTTGTACTTTGTACTGAATGAATTTTTTTCTTTAATATTTATATTTGTTTTTAATAAATGTCTTTCTGTTTGTCTAGATGACACACAGGAACAGAATCACAGTTTGTTTGAGCATTACAGAGATCCTTGCAGGGCAGGACCAGGAAAAGAGAAACCTTGGGTTATTGGTTTGTACCATTTCAATCTACAACACTATAGTAAATGCCGCATATTTATAGTATATGACAAATTCATAGGGCATTGCAATGTTTTGCTTAAAGGTACTCTGCTGGAGCAGCCCACCTTGTATGAAGATGACATAAATACCCCAGAAAATCTCCAAAGGTACACACAGCTCCTCTGTCTTCAGCACAGTCCCACAGATGTGAACTCATCACACACAGTTCACACAGTTCAAATGTTTTTCCTGTATTTCTGTGTAGAACTCTGGAAACTGAGGAGCTACGAAAGCAGTATGTCTCTCCTCCTGTTCCTGCAAAGGGCTGTCCATTGGTTTATCCTGAGAGTGGCCAGCCGTGGGTTGGACGACGGATCGACTATATCCTGTATCGTGAAAACTCTATTTCAAAGCACTGCCAAACAGTATGTGTCTGTAGCCTCTATCTTCTTAAAAATGATCTCAATTAAGAAGAATAAACCACTATTAAAACCATGTCCGTCATGAGACAAGACACACCTGTAAAAGTCACAGTATTAGAAGTACCTTTGAAAACCAAAAACTCTCCTTGTCTCTTTCTAGGAAATTGAAGAGGTGACTTTTATTACGCACTTGGCTGGCCTTACGGACCATATTCCTGTGGGTTTGAGACTGAATGTAGTTATGGATTCTGATGGTGGAGATGAATGAGGACACGGCTTCACATTCAAACAAAGGGAACAAATGAACAAAAAAGTACTTGTGCTATGAGCTATAAAGATACAGCAATGTTTTGTTTGCACACTTGAATTTGTGATTTCAGCAGCAGTGTACTGACTAATGAGGTTAAACCTCAGTTGGCATTAAGATGTAAGTTTTTATGAAATTTTATACGTGGTGTACAATTTTATATATTTTAGGCTTGTTCAGATCAGAGGTATTGATTTTGTTAAACAGTATATTTTTAGAATTTTGCATTCTGAAAACATTCCTACCCAAATAAATGTAAAGAATGAATTTTACACCTTGTGCATTTACTTTGGTAATCAGTTATGTCCTGAAACAATGACACAGCAGAAGACATTTACCACATAAAACATAATCAAGATGACAAGCGAGTTCTGCTGCATTTCTAGAAGTGCTTTTAATTAATTTAATGTTTTTTTACCCTCTTTTCCCTACAAGTACCATACAGATATAAAAATAGAATCAGGTCATCCTTGATTCAGACTTATAAACTTTTCAGAGTCATGTCACCAGCACCACAAAAACCGCTTCTTATCACTTAAAAACTATCTACAGAAAGTGGTTTGTTGTCTTAGACAGATGCAGATACACTATGTGCATTTATTTCTTGTGGGTTGGACTTTTTGTGTCCTCCTCACTGGTCTACCTTAATACTAAGTAGACTATAGCTGTTGCTCTGTATTGGCTACCAGTTAGTTTCAGAATCGATAACACATTTTTACTGCTTGTGTATGAATTCTTAGCTTCACAGCACCTATCTGACCTACTCATTCAGTTTGACTTCATCAGGTTCTGATCTTATAACTGGTAAAGCAGCCTCCAGTTTTTATTGTTCTAGTTAGAGGAATCTTTTACCAGACTGTAGTGCAGAATAATGTACGTTTTGTAAAAACGAGCCAGAAACAGATGCCAACTTAACATGTTTGAACTAAAAAAATGAAAAAGTTTCATGCTTGTACTTTGATTATTACTACAAAAACAGTAGCTGAAAAACAACTTTGTTCATTGCTTAAAGTAGCTGGCTGGTTTCTAATCTTCCATAGCATCTCTGTAACTTACATTTAGGCTGGTATTTCAACTTAACAATTTTTGGGAAAAAAAAAAAGCTAAAGAGTACCTGCTACTCTCCTGCAAATGTCTATCCTATATTACTAAACCGTATTTTTGAAACTTTGTTACACATATTTAAAGAAGGATGACTGGTTCGCTTGAGCTCACAGCTGGAGTTCTGCGATCAATACTCTTTATGGCCAGTAGGGTGTACTCTTCTTGTATTCTTCATATAATCTAGCCAAAGATGAGAAACCAACGAAGAAGACGCAGGAACCAATCACAGGCTAAGAACAAGAATCACTTCTTGTTTTTAGCTTAGCCCTTGAAAAACTCGTGGATGTCATCGGATTGTATTACTCTAGTAGTGTACTACGAACGATGAGTATTCTTAATCGTTACAAGAAGCTGGTTACAACGGCATGTAAAAGTGTTTTACTGGCACAGACAGGTGTTTCTAGAAGCGTCTGTTCGGTCTCCCAGCCTTGGTGTTATAACCTGTATTTGCCTCGACAGGTTAACATCACAGCAAATTTAGCCTCATGTCGCAGCTGGAGTCGTGTTTTCACCTGTCATCTAGACACAAAAAGAAGTTATTCAGAGGTGTATAGTGAAAACAGTCATTCATCATCATATCAGACGAACAGCGGGAACAGTGACCCGAGTGAAAGTAAGTATACTTAAATATAAATATAATCTAATATAAACTTATAAGATACCTGAGGCGTTTCATCGTTCATTCATAGAGTAACTACTAATAGACAGAAACTGTGTTGCAACCAGCTGGTTAACCGTTTAATTGTTAAAACAATTTGTATTATTTCGTCCCCAAAAATGCGAATGTTTAGCAATTTCTCTTCACTATATGTCGCAGTAAACAGGAAATATATTCTCAATAACCTGTTTTATCCCACCAACCATCCTGTCTCAGAGATATTAAGCTTGCAGTCACACAAGAAAAAAATCTAAACATTTCATAAAAACTGCAAGAATCAAATTGTTGAGTTAAAAAAAATATGTAATTAGGAAAATATTTGGTGCTGGTTTGACTAATAGACTAATCATTTCAGGTCTAACATATATGTTTTTGGCATTCGATAGGAATATCAATACATAAATCAATAAAACAATATATCCACAAGTCATACTGTGCACTTGAATGTTGTCAGACAAAATGTGTCTTTCTCTCAGGACTCTCAGAGACTTTCAGTCTTGATGTGCTGGTGTCTCTACTGCGTCAGGAAAATGCAGTTGACATCTGTGTGATTAGAGTTCCAGAGGAGATCAAATACACACAGTACTTCATTGTCGTCAGTGGCATATCAGCACGACACCTCCGTGCAATGGCTCTATATGCCATTAAAGTGGTAACTAAAGTTTATTTTCTCTTTTGTTAGATAATAATATGTCCAATCTGTGTTTATGTTTAAAATTGGTAACAAATATTTATTTTCTTACAGTACAAATTTCTGAAGAAAGACGGAGATCCAAATGTCAAGTTAGAAGGAAAGGATGCAGAGGACTGGATATGTATTGACTTTGGTATGGAAAACACAGAGACCCAGCTTCTTTTTAATGTAAACTGATATTTGTTAAGACTGGTGCTGCTGGTGTTCACCACCCTTCTCTATTCATATTTTTAGGGAATATGGTTGTTCACTTTATGCTACCGGAGACCAGAGAAATGTTTGAACTGGAGAAACTCTGGACGCTCCGCAGCTACGATGAGCAGCTGAAAAGCATTCCTGCTGAGACACTACCACAAGATTTCATTTATGATGGTGAAGTCACAAAGTGATAACACATACAAATCATCTAGGTTGTTCAGATTTTGTTACTTCTTTGTAACATTGGATGCATGCTTTCTCATATGTGAGTAGAAATGTTATTTTATGTGACAGCTATGATGCAGGAATTTCTGTCTGTTCATTAGCTCTGTGAACATTTAAAAATATTATTTGGCTATTAGAGGGCATATCATGGTAAAACAAGTGTTTTTGTTTGTTTGAACATATTTTGGTGGTTAAAAATAAATTATTTTAATACCAATCTGGATACCATAAAGCGTTTCTCTAAATATTTCCTTGTATTGTGAGTTGTATAATTTTTGAAACGGAAGTCATGCATTGAAAATTGTAGCAGAAAAGTGCACATATTAAGTGTCCACAGTCAAAGTACTAATTACAATCAGTAGTCTATTGTAAGAGTCCTTAATTTACAATCAGAATAAAAAGTCATGAAAATGGAAACTATCAAGAAAAGTGCTAGACAGCAAAGTTGTACGGAGGCACATTACTTCAGTAAGTACTTTGTCACCTTCCACCCCTGGTTCCAATTCACTGAACAGCAAATAAAACATTTTAGGAACACTTTTATTATATGGGCTTACCAAAAGAAGCCATTTCAGTTGATGCTTTCAAACAAATCAAACACAAAGACTGTTGCTTTCAGTAAAAGTGAAGTCACGACATGCATTCACTCAGCACTAATGTGTGGTAAAAGACCAGCCAGTGAAATGTCAACATACAGTACAAGTAGGTCAGTCAGCTTTTGTTCACCTCAAAGACCCACAGTCTGCTAGTATAAAAGCAATACCATCTTTCAAAACTTTATTATGCTGATCAATTTAAACACAACACATTAAACAAGTCAAAAAAGAAATGACTCCAAATATCAGCAGACAAACACGTTTGTTTTGAATCAGAACAAGAACCAAATGCAGAAACAGCAGCAGAAAAAAGACAAAAAAACAAAGACAAAAACAAATTACAATGCACGCAATTACAATGCACCCTCAGAAGGTCTATGACTTAGCAAGTGACCATTCTGTTTCACTGACTTGCTGGAAGTCATGCTGCATCAGAGCATTAGCTAAATGTAAAAATGTAATGAAGCAGGAGATGCCAATACAGAGCATGGTGCAGCCTGGTGTTTGAATGCAGAACCTCTTGGTGTGGTTGTTTCTACTTAAATGATGTGAAACTGAAGAATGTGACTTGCACTAATGATCACATACGATGATGGACAAGAAAATAGTGAATAAATGGCTTCATATAACACTTGTAGCTGAAACACTTGCTAAATTGCTAAGAAGTGCATGTAACATTGATCACTCTTAAATAGAATACTTGAAAAATGAATCACTGCAGCATAAAAACAAGTCACTTAAACTTCAGTGATATCAATCCTTCCATTTACAAGAGAAAGGTGACAGCTTTACTTCCTCTGGTGCAAATAGAAGTGACACCAGATGAAATGGAGAAGCAAACAGCAAGACAACCCCCACAAAAAGGAAAGGTTTTGCATGTGGTGGCAAAAGCTCTCTCCTTGTCCTTCCTGAACCATTCTTCTCAAGTTCTGAGTTTTGCTAGTGCTGTATCTGGTTTCAGAGGTAGTCTAGTATTTCCAAGATGGCACATCCATGCATGCAGTTGCAAGAAGGTTTGCTGTGTCTTACAGCACAGCTCAAGAGCATGGGGGAGATACCAGTAGACCTGCTTACCAGGAGAGTAGGACAGGGATGTAGAAGAGTAACAACCCTTTGTGCAATGAGCAACACAAGAAACATTTGAAAGGCTGATGACTTCCAGGAGCTTACTGGTGTGCATGTTGCTTGCCAGACTGTGTGAAACAGACTCCATGAGGGTGGCATGAGGGTCCAATGTCTTCTAGAATTACATGTGCACACAGCCCAGCACCATGCAGCTTGACTGGCATTTGCCAGAGAATACCAGTACTGGAAGGTCTGTCATCGGTGACCTGTTCTCTACACAAATGAGAGCAGGTTCACACCAGTAGAGACCAGTAGAGACTGAGCATCAAGTGCCATCACACACTGTTCTCCAGCTCACTGACTCCCTAATCCAGGTCTAGGAGGAGATTCCCCCACAATGCCATCCACTGACTCATTAGTGGTATGTACAGACGTTAGTGTGATGAAATCCACACAACTTGGACAAGAATTGTATTTTTGTATTTCCATTGTCCATTTTTTTTTATTTGTGAACAAATTACTGACGGTGCATTAGTAAAGATTTTCAACTTGAACAATCTGTTCATCAAGATCGGATAGTGATTTAGTTCTTCTCTTTTAAGCAGTGTTTTTTTAATAGTGTGATAAGCTGCCAGGTCACATATGTGAGATTGTACAAGAAGTAGTAATTAATACAATCAACATGAAACAAACTGATTTAATAAACTGCTTTCAAGTGGATTTAGCAGAAGGATTTTAAACACCAGCAGACAAGTTAGAGGGAAGCTAAAATAAGTGAGAGAAAAAGAAGAGTTCTCTGTTTGACTCAAAAGTTACTAGTGTTGCTAATGTTCTCATTAGCTGCACAGTTAATTTAACAACTATGGGGCAGATATTAATGGCTATGGTGGTAATATTTTCTCCGGAGGAGACCATGGAGCAAATGCAGTTTGAAAAGCTTTTTGGAAACAGCAGTAAGAGTATCTGTCTTTAATGGTGTGACAAAATTGTATAAGGCTTATTTATTTGGAAGCATAATTCTGTCATTAGCTGTTCATTACTTGCTGGCATGGAACAAATTATTTATGTTTTCCAACACCCAACTGAGATTTTTAGCTTCAGTTTTATACAAAAAAACACTGTTAGTTCCTTAGTAAATCAAGAAAAATTGAATATTAGATTTATATTTATTAAAGTCACAAATATCAACAAACAATATGTATACATGGTCTCTTTATTAAACACACCAATTCATCATACACATACAGTGATGATAGAAAAAATAACAACCACCACCTTTGGCAGCAATAACCTCAAGCAAACACTGCCTGTACCTATAGATTAGACCTGCACCATGTCCAGGGGGAATTTTGGACCATTGTTCCAACAGAACTGAGCTTCAGCTCAGCCACATTCTTATGTCTGGTGTGAACAGCTCTTGAGGTCATTCTCCAGCATCTCATCTGAGGTTGGGGCTCTGACTAGACCACTACAAAAGGCAGATTTTGTGTCTCTGAAGCCATTGTGAAGTAGATTTAGTTTGATCTATAGGGGCATTGTCCTGCTGCATCATCAACTTGCCTCAGCTTTCAGACAGCCACTCCTGTTGGATTATTACATTATTATACATTATCCTGTTGGATACTCTGAAAAACTAATCGCAAGTTGTGTAGCAGTAGTGAAGCAGCATCAAATCATACCAATGTTATTATGTGGTTATATTTTCATGCCATTTGTAATGTATTGTATACAGTATATATATTGTATACAGTCAGAGCCCAGTCCTTTAACCCAGTGGATATGTTGTCGAATTACCTCAACAGAACAGTGTCCTACAGGTGTGTTGGCACTTTGATGGTGGGTGTTTGAGGCCTTATTACCAGAGAGATCAACTGTATCAGACATGACACTTAAAGTACTCTGTGATTTATCCACCTAGTCCTTTTTTGTGAGCAAGATACTATGCATGCTGGTGTGGCAAACTGTTTAAAAATCAGGATTTTATTATTCACTCTTCTCTGCACAACTCACCCAATATTTCAGGAAAAAAGTGATGCTTGGCTCTTTATTGAGTAGAATATTGATAATTCTAAATGTCTGACCTGTATACAAATGTTAAATACAATTGCATACAATTATTGCTTATTTTGTTTTTCAGTTGTTGAAAGCATGCATCATTGTATTTTTTTGCTCTAATTATGTTTGAAAGATTGACTGCTGTGGGGGAATCAGAGGCAAAATTACATTCTTTACAGAACATTCACTTAATACTAGGATGACCTGTGTATGGGACCACTTGCGAGCCAGGTGCATGTAGTTAATTGGTGAATCTAAATTTCCTATAGATGTAAATGGTTTAATGTCGCTATATGTCAGCTCCGTGATATATTGGCAATTTATCCAGGGTGTACCCTGCCTCTCATCCAATGACAACTGGGACTAGCTCCTGCACCCCTACAACCTTTAACAGGAAAAGCAGTTAGAATTGGGATTGATACTTTTAATAAAGCTATTGAAATACTTTAAAGTCATGTACTATAAAGTCATTTAGGCTTACAACAATGTTCCATGTACTGTACATGGCTGAAGGGTTTTTAGTTTCTAAGGACCTTTCTTGCAAAAACTGTGCTGTCATTGTGCTGAGTTCTCATGACTGTCATAGGAAACAATGTACTGTCAAATGTCAGAGTACTCTTCAAAGAAAATGGTTGCCATTAAAGTTCCACCGTTTAGAGGCTGAAAGCTTTTTGTGCCCTCTATCAGCTGGAATTGAAAGTGTATAGGTTTGTGCAATTTAGTGCCCTTTGGGTGTAATTTGGAGCTACACTTACTGGTTTGACCAAAACAGTTCAGGTCCTGTTTTAAGACAAGTGTGTCAGTAGTGTTTAAAGAGGAGTTGTAGTGCTGTTGTTTTCCATTTATGTTGATCAGATAACTGAAAAGTAATCATAAGAGAATGCAATATTAATGGATTTATATTAACATTTATTTCAGTTTGAGACTTTTTTTGAGTATTTTTTCTTTCTGTTCTTTCTTTACTCCTTAGATAATGTATTTCAGATCATGAATTAAAATTTTTGTTTCTGTCCTAACATATTTCAGCTTAATGTGAACACAACAGACCATAATCAGCCATTTGTTATATGACTTCAGTTTTATTAAAGACTGTGAAGACTTTATTGAAGACTTTGAGTCACAATTGGACTATTCATTGGAAATTAATAATTAGACTTGGTCTCAACTTTTACAGTACTTTTACCAAAATGACTCAATTTATAGTATGTTTTACAGGTATTGTTGGTAATGTAATGCCAAAATAAAAAAAATCCTCCAATTACACACACTGACTCTTTGGAGTAATATTTTTATTGCAAACAATTTTAAACCAAACATATATGTTTGTATCTTGGTGTGTGACACCTCACCTGTTTTGATCTTTTCCCAATGTAATGAAGTATCTGAATTTGTGTTACTCTTGTCATTCATACATTACTAAACTAATGATCCAGCAGATATGTCTCCGAAGTACCCTGGAATTGAATTAACTAATGTTCCCTCCCCACCCTGACACACAGTATAAAATGGTGGCAATGTTAGGAAACTGACAGAGGTGCCTTCAACACAGAGAAAACCGACTACTGCAGTGTTACAATATAACGTAAGCCAAATCTTTATTTCTCACATTTTAACTGAATGTCAGTCAGCAATGTTAACTTTTATACATTACGTTTATGAACTATAGAAAATGTCAATCCAATATGCAGTTTCTGGTTTTAATGTTGTAACATTATGTACATTGTGCAATTTGACCATTAATTTTTCCTCTCATCTAGGATTTGCTCCAGCGCTGTGATGTCGCTGAGTATTCTGGCTCTCTCCCTGCTGGTTTGTATTCACTCTGGCATAAATGCTTATCCAGCCAAGCCCGCCAGCCCCCAGGAAGGAGCACCACCTGAGGAGCTCGCCAAATATTACTCTGCGCTTAGACACTACATCAACCTCATTACAAGACAGAGGTTAGTTCTTAAACTTCTTTAGAATACCGTAGATTCATAAAATTACTACGTACAAACATACAAAACATTTACATTCTACTTGGCTCTTTTTGTGATGCATAGGTATGGGAAAAGAGATAGTCCAGACACTGAATTTTCAGATGTGTTGCTGAGGGAGAGTGCAGAGAGTATTCCAGGATCTAACTATCTCAGGTAAATTATTTCTGTACATTTCGCAAAATGTTTTTGTACTAATTTGTGTTTCTATGTCAGGCTAATGGAGCAGTAATAGTATTGCTTAATATTAACATTAAGATACGTGAAACATTAAACAAAAAACAATGCTTAAAATCTGCAGTAAATCAGTACAACAGCCATTCCAGTCTTGTGAAGCTGAGAATC
>OMLM01010100.1:14118-36576 GCA_900302695.1 Helostoma temminkii | reverse complement strand
TGAGAATCTTTAGTTTAACAGTGTTTAAGACATGTTAGTTATAGTTTATATTTATTCATAAGATTATAACTAGTAGTAACAGTACATTGCATTGAATTTAATCTTGTCAAGAGCAATATTTTACCTAGGTTTAATGTTCGTCAAAAACACACTTTTTACCATATGTTGCAGATATGATGATCCACCACTGTGGTGATGCGGCTCGAGCTGTCGTGTTGTGGCTCACTGCCACAAAGCTGCTGTTGTGTCTGCTTCCGACAACAAATTAAGTTGTGTTGCATGAAATAAACATAATGCATAAACTTTGGTGTGTGACATTCCTACTAATAGTCCTGCATTCAAAATGTTTCTCAAGTAAAAATATAACAGTACAAGGACTTATTTTCAAAATAATATATATTATGTAATTGTAATTATTGATGCATTAGGTTTAGATCACTTATTATATATTTATATGCTTACATATTGCAGCTAGAGTGAAGTATAATGGGATTCATTTTATATTATTTACTATTTACTATTATTCACTAGTTTGTGAATTTCTCCAAAAAACAAACAAAAAAACCCTCATGTTTTCCTATAAGAATAGGATATTTTGTATTATTAATCTGAATCAGCTATGTAACTATAGTAACTATGGTTGTAATGTAAGTGTAGTAGAGAAAAAAGTACAATACTATTTGAAAGGTAGTGGAGTAAACATAATATAGAAATATTATTTTGGACATTTCAATCATTTCACTCTGATCCACAGTCACCAAGTAGTACTACAGTATGTAGCTGGCTTGTATTACAGTAAGTACACTATATTGCCAAAGGTTTTGGTACGTCTGCCTTTACATGCACATAAACTTCTTATAGGATTGTGTTTATGGGAATTTTCTCCAGAAGCACAAAATCAGGCAGTGTTGTTGGGCGAGAAGGCCTGGTTCGCAGTCTCCGCTTTAATTCATCCCTAAAAGTGTTGGGTGGAGGTCGGGACTCTGTGCAGGCCAGTCAAGTTCCTCCACACCAAATTCATCCATCTCTTTATGGACTTTGCTTTCCGCACTGAATTAAATGATTTTGATATGGATGTTCCAAAACTGGCATTATAGCGTATGTTGAACAATGGTGTGTGTATTAGAGTAATACTGCTCTCTGCTGGTGACATTCTTCAGGTATGTTGTTCCATGTGGAAGAGTCTACAATAGGAATTCATTGTAAATGGAATCTCTGCCTGAAAACATCTTAAAAGTATAATCCCTTTAAAAACCAATCATGTAACCTTGAGAATTTTGAATTTTTAAAGGCTCTGGTTTCCAATTACTATTCGCGCTGCTAACTGTGATTCATTCTGCAAAACCAGGTGGATTGCTTGTTGCTTAATGCTGTCGTGATAATGAGTTGTACAAATAAGATTATTTATAGGTCAGATGGAGATATTATATCCCAGGTGTCATTTATACGGTTTGCCTTCTCCATGGCAGACTGAATATATGGAAAATGTATTTATATTGCTCTTTACATTGTGAATGTGTTGCCATTGAAGAAACTAGTATAGGCCTGCTGTATTTTCAGTATAACTGCTTATTTTAGGTTAAATATTTGCAGTTTTGATGTGGTCATCAACTTTATGTAAATTAAGGTATTATTCCATTCCATCATCATAGTCAAAATTAGTCATTCAAAATTTAAATATACTTCAAGTCACATTTGTTCAACATTTGTTAAACACAAAGTCCCTTAAGTGCATAAGATCTAATAAAATACATGATTGTATAACTACTTAGTCTGAATAAATTATATTTTTATGCTCACAATGCCAATAATAAAGTCAAAACTTACTAAAACTGCAAGAAACAGAGTAGAAACAGAGAGTTCCTGTTCATTTTATGGTGGCCAAACTGCAGAGGTGCATTGTCAACTCTACAATCAAAAAAGCCGCTGATGTTTAACATTAAATTTGGTGGATGAAACAATTTTGACAAATGCATCAATGTTGCTTTAGCTGAGTAAAGTTTACAATAAATTATATCGGTATATTGTGCAACTTGAACGGCGACGGATGTGATTAGCACCGTAGTGACTGAGGACAGGGAACGAGGGAAGGGGCGCAGGCAGCTCACTGGAAATGCAATAACAAGTTACTCTTGCGCAAGTAATCTGCAAATTAGGAACTGTGGCATAAAGGGAAGCATGGAAGCGTGACTGGATGGTCCTGACTAATTAGGTATCGTATCATTTATTAATTTCCCCACACAGTTCATCAACCGTCTCATTGTGGGACTCTACTTTATCGGCTCTTGCTGGCTAACGTTAGCTTGAGCCACATGATATTAGCTAACGCTATTAGCTAGCTAGGTAGCTAACAACTGAACTTGTATCTAGGTTAGATAATTATACCTCGCTACCAGTGCGTTACACAAACACCAACAAACTGAGTTACTTTTACTGGTTTCTCTGCTAGCTTGTGGCAATGATTATTTATCGTTCTGAAAGTTGCTGTACATGTGTAAGTACATGCTGGTGTTTGCTAGAAAACACTAGCATGGCTAGTTTGCTTGCATGAGATGCAAACTAGCAGTGGCTAGCATTAACTTGGTATGAGACATACACTGTTAGAATGGATGCGAATGAAGACCTGACAGCACCTGACTACAATTTAGCAGATCCGAAATAATTAGTGATCTTTGTTTATTAACATTTAAACCTGCGTTTGCCGCTGCTAGGTAGTTACTAGCTAAGTTAGCTCACGTTGGATGTGGTTACACGTGTCTAGTGCACGTGTACCTTGACAGCTGATTTCACACTCACTTCTGACAACAGACAAGTTTTGATTTAGTTTCCTTTTGTTACTTTTGTGATCTTCCATAACTTAAGAATTACTAGTTACGTTACGGACCGACATGCCACCGTGAGCACCTAGCTCTCACTCCTCACCTGGCTGCTCCCCATGTGTTTTTCACAGAGATCGTGTAGGGGCGGTGTACACTATCTCAAGTAACCGTGTACGTTTTAATTCACATCTCAGCCCCATTTATCAAGACTGAATTTAAGTCGTGAGGATTTGTTTGTTTAATTGTTGAGAGATCAGAGTGGGTGACGGAAAATAGTAGTGAAGATTCTCACTCTTCCATATCTTTGAGACTTTGAAACCTGTTCCCACATGTTTCAGTTGCAGTCCTCCCTTTCTTTAGGATACTGAACTTAAGTTATGTTTTCCTCCCACTATGCAATTACACAGGAATCTTCTCGGCGAGTGTAATTTTTAGTGGTCTAATGTTTTCAATGGCCAATGTCACTGTTTACATTATCAGCACAGTCTGGTTGTTAATACTGCAGCTAAAGGTTTAATTACTGGTTAACATGCAGGAATTACATTTTCAGTTCATCCAAACATACAAAATCCAAAAATAAATTAAAGTATCCATTGTGTTATATAGGTCATGTGATTGATCCAGTCAAATGTTACAGTTACAGTACCACTACAGGAGATGTCTGGACAGTGAACACACTCTTGGGGTAGAGAGGCTGCTAATCACCATCCTGTGTTGGACGCTGGAGGGATTTCAGTTATTTTGGAGCAGTTGAATCAATAATAAACTAAGTTATAAATGTCTTTATCCTACATTTTCTCTTCGTTCCAGGGGAGGCCAATGAGTGTTGTGTAGAGAAGGGGCTCCTCACTGGAGTGCTGCACTGATGATTTGAACACAGTTTTGTAGGTGAGTTTGTGCCGCCTATATATTTATTTTATTAAACTTTTCACTGCTGTCTGTCTTTTAGCTAAATTTGTTGGCACTTTTACAGATGGAATACAATGCCTCATTGATGGTATTTATATAGCTTACAGTTTACAGCAAAATGGGACTACCCATATTAAAAAACATGTTTGTTCACCAACTTCCCAGGGCTTTGGCAAATCTGTTTTTACCTCACTCTTGTTTGGAGAGCATGTTTGTACAGAGAGTGCTCAGAGGCCTCTCAGTGTGTGGCTGGCACAACCTTTAGTCAGAAGCATGGGGGACTCATCCTTTGTCATTCAATGGATGTCTTTGTCAAGCATTTAATTCCTAAGTGCTCACTGTGCTAACATGTGCATTAAGCACTAAGACAAACATTTTTTCTCTGGGCTATTTCTATGTTTCTCATGCCTCTCCATCTCCATCTTGTGGCAAATATCTCTGCTTACTTCTTTTTTGTCATGGCTTGTCTGGTGATCTTAGCCTATGGTATACTGACATAACCCGGTTTCCTACCTTCTCCAGCCCTCCGGTTGCTCTGGTTTCTGTAAGTTGGCAGTTGGGTGGCTTCTGACTGTGTTTAGAGAGTCTCACTGTCCTGAGTTGAGGAATAATAAAGATGACTGTGGCCAATGCAAAGTCTGGTTCAGGTAAGCTGTGTCTGACCAAGTCATAAGTAATATCTTGAATAGGCGCTGCTGCAGTATGTGTGTATAATTTAATTTTTAATGACTGGCCAGAGATAGTTGTGTGGGTGTATTTGCTGCTGACGCCTGCCTGACGAATGCCTCTGTGGAATATTTATTTTTTAACACAAGGTATTTCCAGAACAGTCAGATGTTTTCCGTTTAATAGTAGACCTCAATTTGTAACTGAATTCCCAGCTGTCTGAGTAATCCACTACATATTACCTCATTAATCAGAAAAAGAAGAATTCCAAAAGATAATTATTGTGAAGTTTAAAAAGATTACATTATTGTGTTATGTTGTTATCTTTAATTGGCTGATTAATGAAACTACTAGCTATGTGTCAAGAGTTTTGGCTCCAGTTTCTTGCTGTGCACGCAGCCCCTACAAGGCAGATTTGTTGGTAGAACAGCTTCTTTGTGACTCTGGTGCTTGTTGCTGCTGTAATGGAAATGAGGCATTTTATCTGTGAATTGCCCCATTGATTTACTGTCCACTTATTGTTATCGCCTTGTAAGCTCGCATTATAGTCACATTGTTTTGTTTTCATTAGTATTTTCACTGGCTTATTTTAATGATACTGATAATAAATTTTGTATCTTACATTTTGCCCTGCATCCACAGAGCATTAAGAGAGGCTGGTATTCTGTTACATCGCTCTGTTTTTCCCTCTTCAGCCATGCAACAGGTACTGGACAACCTGAAAGACCTGCCATCAGGCACAGGAGCCAAAGATATTGATCTTATCTTCCTCAGAGGCATCATGGAGAGTCCCATCATTCGCTCTCTTGCCAAGGTAATTGTATGTGTGTGTTGTATACACACACACACACACACACACACACAAATATTAATCTAATTAAACTGACACCTAGGTATAGTTGAGTGTAGCAGCATACGTTACTGTTTGTCTGAGGAAATGAAGTTGTAAAAAGTCCCAGCTCCTGACATTTGCACCAAACAGGATTTACCCTACTAGAGGCAAAAAACTAAACTTGCATGCTTTTGAACAAGAACTTGTACCTTTAAATAGACTTATCTAAGCTGTGATGTTAAGTTCTTTTGCTGTGTGGCCACAATTGCATATAAACATCCCCTCGTTAGTGGAAAGCCTAGCCCAGCTCTGCCTATCATTAGCATTAAACAAGCATCATATTTGATGTGTGTAGGGTTGTACAGTGTTGTACTGGGTTGTAGTTTTAATATTGCAATTTCTAAAAAGTAGATGTACAATGTTCCCAAAACTTGAGTATTTGCTGAACCTGGAGTTTTTCACCAGCTAAAACAAATTTCACATGCTAAAAGAGGTTTACACCACTTGTAGTTTGTGGTTTAATGTCAGATCACATATATAATCACGTATGTGATTGTAATGTGTGTAATCCATAAAGGGACTTTTTTTAAAAGGTGAGAAGTTGAACCGGGAAACCCCCTCAGGGAGATAAGGAAACAAGAATGTAAATAAAGAGATTACAGTTTTCTAACTCACATTTTTCACAGTTGAAACAGTAGTTATACATTGAAACCAGCTGAAACATGTGTTTGGGAGTTCTAACCACCAAATGAAATGGTCATTTGTAACAGAAATCTCTATTGGGATAAATGTTTTTCAACACATTCTTCTGTTTTTTTGCGTAGGCTCATGAGCGTCTTGAAGAAGTTAA
The DNA here is from genome assembly GCA_900302695.1 of Helostoma temminkii. Classification (NCBI taxonomy): domain Eukaryota; kingdom Metazoa; phylum Chordata; class Actinopteri; order Anabantiformes; family Helostomatidae; genus Helostoma; species Helostoma temminkii. The sequence continues at coordinate 30,500 of OMLM01010100.1, read as the reverse complement.
GTTACAGGCCGTGCAGGATAATAATGTGCAGCTGGTCACCGAGATCCTGGATTCCCTCAACAACCTGCCAGAAAAAGATGCTGCCACTGCAGAGCTTGTCAGAATCCTTCAGGAGCCTCACTTCAAGGTGTCATGTCTCATGTCCATAGTTGTAACTATGTGTATGAACACACCACAGATCTTTAAACGAATGCTCTAGTTTGTGCAATACATTTTAACCCAGCCACTGTCTAATTTTCCTGCAGTGTGTGTTGATAGCTCATCCTTTGAGTCCCCCTTTATGTTCTCAACTACTTAAAGGCTACAGCGTAGGGGGTGGGGGTGTAAAACCTTGGGCCAATAGCATTCTGAGTTATGTTTGTAAAGTGAAGGGGAGAAGACTGTGTCACAGAATGTTGCAGTCTCACACTTGCTGATGCAGTTTGTAGTTTGTGACCAAAGCTAACTCTATGTTGTGGCTGCTAGGGTAAGAACAACACTAGTTTATCTTTTCAATTTGAAAATTAGTACTTTGCCAGTGCAGTCATAAGAAGGAAAGAAATGTGTATAGCAAATTGATTTATGTCCTCACTCCTTTTGTGGCAATTGATCTGTGTGTGCTGTAGTGCTGATAGTACCAGTGCGCCACACATTTTTCTTTTTCAGTAAGAAGAAACCACTGGAAATGTATTTATTCTACATTACAGAGATTGTGAACCTGTTTTTTTTTCATTGTTGCTTCTATTTCTCTCTTCCAGTCTTTGATAGAGACTCATGATAAAGTGGCTGCTAAGTGCTATGAGATGCCTCACACTGCGATGAACAGCAATGCCTTGTTGACAAGTTCACTCATGCCAGCTGATGCTGTTAGGGTGATTGGCATCCAGAAGAAAGCTGGGGAACCACTAGTAAGTTAGCCAGACACTTATGTCTACCACTGCTCTGCTGAGAGACATGCAGTGCGCTTGTTAGGTTAAGTGTGCTTCATGCCTTTTTTATTAACCATCAGTGAGAACAGTGCCTCAGTTGTACCACACAGACCAACATTTGAAACAGGCCTCCCCTGTGATTTAATAGGTGTGGACATACGATACTCAATGACTCTTACTCTGTTTCAGGGAGTGACGTTCCGTGTGGAGCAGGGGGACATGGTTATTGCACGGATACTGCACGGCAGCTCGATTGACAGACAGGGCATGCTGCACACAGGAGACATAATTCGCGAGGTGAACGGTCGTGAGGTCGGGACCAACCCCCACGAACTACAGGAGCTGCTGAGGGACAGCAGTGGGAGCATCATACTCAAGGTTCTACCAAGCTACAGAGAAACGCCTGCGCTGCCACAGGTCGGGAAGAAGGCTGCATTTTCCAGTTACTGTTTAGCTTATTACTAGTGGGAAAGTAATAATCCTGTTGCATTTAAGGATCTAAGCAAAATAAGTTACATTTTAATTTGAAAATTTCCTGGTTTATTCTCCTGATGTTTATTAAAATCAGTGAACAAATAAACAGGAATATGTTACGTGCTCACTGGTAAGTGATGGTGTATTGAGGCTGTTCAGGAGCTATGCTTTACCTGTCAGGGATTGGGTAGGGCAGCCTGACCTGAGTGATCTTAGAATGCCAAGCTTCTAAAAATTGAACCCTCAGAGGGTCTATTAATATCAAGCTGCACTATCTAGAACATACACTACTCCTTTCACTGAGAACTCCCTCTTCTTCTTACTGTAACAGGCACACAAGGCATCTGACACCGTAGAGCAGTGTGTAGGGCGAACTTTGTCAGAGAGGATCAAATAGCCACACCCTGCAGTTTGCTTATGTATTTAGAGGGTTTCAGTTATAGGAAGAGTTTAACTTGTTAATCAGCCTGCACAGTAAAAAACTGAATGTATAATGAGTCTGTCAGCAACCTTATTTTAAACTGGTTGTTTTGTTTGGTTAAAAATCTTTCTGACTACTCATGTTGATCTTATAATGGAATCCACTTCTTTCTGATTGATGCCTTTGAGCACTGTCAGCAAGAACTATGAAGTTTGAAATTAAATCAGTGGAAAATGCAGGGCTGGTCCTGAAATACTTATCAGGATCATTGATCATGCTACAAAAAAAATCTCAGGAAAAGCATAAGCAACTGTCTCCTAACTGCCTTATCAAATGACTTATGGCTAAACAGGCAGGTGACACACACTTAAAATGCAGTTTAACGTCTTCAGATGTATAGTTTTAAAGCCATAATACTATTTCATTAACACAAAGTAAATGTGAGCTTACTAGAGTATGTGCATAATTTGACTGTCTGATGTCTTCATACCCCAAACTATAGGTTTATCTAAAGTCACACTTCAACTATAATCCAGCTACAGACAACTTGATCCCATGTAAAGAGGCAGGTCTAGCCTTCTCTAAGGGGGAGATCCTTCATGTAGTCAACAAAGAAGACTCCAACTGGTGGCAGGTAAGTAGGCACGTGCTTCTTTGTGCTGCTGCATGGCTCAATGGGGGATATAATAAAATTACTGACTGCTAAAAACTATGAAATGTTTGAAAGAGGTAACTAACATGGTATTTTTTGCTCTTATGTGAAACAATAAAACTAATCTTTTCTCAACTACTCCCATTCCCTTTAGGCATGCAAAGTTGTTGGTGGAGCAACTGGTCTCATCCCCAGTCAGTTCTTGGAGGAGAAGAGGAAGGCATTTGTGAGAAGAGACTGGGACATTTCTGGTACAGGTCAGTACAGATAATATTAATTCTTACATACTATTATTTATAATGATTGTCAGGAAAACCCTTGCCTTCTGCACCACCTGACACCACTCTGCATGTGGCTTAGGGATGCTCTGTGGAACTCAAACTGCAAAGAAAAAGAAGAAAAAGATTATGTACCTCACTGCCAAGAATGCAGGTGTGTATCACAAGTGGTTCTAATTTTATTTACGTTTGAATAGCAACACATTGGCAATAAGATTCTGGTGCTCATTCAGCCTGTGTGTTACCCTGTACAGAGTTTGACCGTTATGAGCTGCAGATCTATGAGGAAGTAGCCAAGATGCCGCCATTTCAGAGGAAAACACTTATTCTCATTGGAGCACAGGGAGTTGGGAGGCGAAGTCTGAAAAACAGACTTATTCTAATGAATCCTCTGCAATATGGAACCACTGTACCTTGTGAGTGCATGAGACTGACAGCCAAGGTTACTGCATTGCACTCCCTTTTCCTACCAGTGTGTTCTAACACTAACGTCACTCTTCATCTTCAGTCACATCACGTCCTCCCCGAGAAGAGGAGAGAGACGGCCAGAACTACTGCTTTGTGATGCGGGAGGAGATGGAGAAGGACATCAAGGAGAGTCGTTACCTGGAGCATGGCGAGTACGACGGGAACCTTTACGGCACCAAGATTGACTCTATCCATGAAGTAGTGAATATGGGTCGTACCTGCATCCTAGATGTCAACCCTCAGGTTAGTCAAAGATATACACACACTGACTGTGGCTCTGTCATCAATATGTTTTATAATAAGCTTTGATTATGATGAATCCTTGTTTAGGCCCTGAAAGTGTTGAAGACTGCCGAGTTTATGCCATTTGTGGTGTTTATTGCTGCTCCTGAACTGGATACACTAAGAGCCATGCACAAAGCTGTGGTAGATGCTGGGTATACCACAAAACTGCTCACAGTAAGTTCTGGGAGGATTTTTTATTGTTCCTAAATATGTGATGATGATGATGTGGCTGTTACCCTCGAATTATTGTTGCTTCTGTTAACCCACTGGACCAAATCTGTTTCTGTAACAGGAGAATGATTTAAAGAAGACAGTAGACGAGAGTGCAAGGATCCGCAGGGCATACAGCCACTACTTTGACCTGACTATTGTCAATGACAATCTGGACAAGGCTTTTGACAAGTTGCAGGAGGCAGTAGAGCGTTTACTTATAGAACCACAATGGGTTCCGGTCAGCTGGGTCTACTGATGTTTTACCCCTGCTGGACAGATAAGGCTGTCCGAGCTGCTTGGCCTTGGATGAAAGGGTACACCTGAAGGGATGGAGCTTTCTACATTGTACTGCACACACAGTACAATGTGTTCACTGTATGAATTTGGGTTTGCACAAAGCTGCATCAGTCACCTTCATCGGAATTACCAGATTCCTTTCAAGCACACTATGCAACTCACCACACACAGGAAGTGTACTTATTTATTGGCAAAATAGTTTTTAAAGAATACTTTCTATCCAGATGGATTAGCACAAAATACCGGTCCACGTGCTGGGATGTTTTAAAAGTAAAATCAGCTTTTACCATGTCCTTTTATGTTGATTTTACATGTAATATAGTTAAAAAGTATTTATTCTGCAAAACGAGGAGGGCTTACTTTGAAAAGGACAATACCTCAGTGTTCAAGTTTATAGTACATATGTGTCCAGTTCGTCTCATGTTGTTACTATAAACTAAGTAGAATAGTGTCATATTTTTGAGACATTTTGAAGGTTACATTTATGCCCTGGGTTCTCTACAGTTCGACCTTAAACATCGTGCCAGTTGCAGTTTTTGTACAGGGAGATAAGTCATACTGTAGTGCTTACCTATTAGTTCTCTTTTGCCTAGGCACAACAGACATTACATTAATTGTACTGATTGTTTGTCAAACATTTGGATCATGTGTTTCAGACTGTCATCATGGTGCTGTTTGTGTCTGGATGAAAAACTTTCCACAGAACTCTTGAACAGGGTACTACATCTCAGTGAACTATCCCTTTTGATGTGATGTTACTAAAAACTTAACTGTTTTAAATAAAGTTCATATTTACTTCTAAAGGTATATTTTACAGTGTTTCAAAAGTTGTATTTTCAGATGTCAAATAAATAACTGATGTTTTCTAATGATCTGCATTGTTTTTTCTTTGGTGTTTTGCCAGAATTACACGACAAGTACATTTGCAAGATGAAAAATAGTTACAGTTTAAGGTGATTATAATTTCCGCTTTTTGTACCAACAGTAAACATGCAAAATAGATGAAGATAATAGACAGCAATTTTTAATTTTGTTAACTAGTATCCCTGTTAGACATAATTTAAAACCTGGACTAAAAAAATGACAGTTACAGTACAATGTAATTTGAAGACATGCAATCATGGATTTAAAGTTGAAATATTCATAAAGCTGTAGCACTGTCAGCACTTAAATCATAAAAATGCACATTGGTCACTTTAGTAGGTACACCTGTAAAATCTAATGCAATCCAATACATCAACTCTGCCATGAATTCTACTTTAACAAAGGTATAATTTCTCTTACAACTTGGAACTGTCAAACAGTACAAACATACAACCGTACGTCTACTCATACTGGAGTACATTGTATTATTATTAAACTGGAGCACGTTATATTAAGAGGTGCCTCTAATGTTAAGGACCTCTCAATGATGAAAACAGGGAGGCCAAAACAGCAGAAACACTTCTTAATATAATACAGTATATCCATCACCCACTATGACAACATTAATAAACATACAGTAGAGTTATATCCTTTTGACAGTTTGAACTTAAAAACTAAGAAATAACCTTGTAAAAGTAGAATTCATGGTGGACCTGATGTGTTGGATTACATTATTGTATGGATATACCTAATAAAGTGTGTGTATGTGTATGTATATATATACATACACACATAGACACACAGCCAAAGCCATCCCATCATTATCTGGGCTTTCTCAGATTGTTTAAAGGCATAGTAATCTTATTGTATGTAAACTGATTTTGAAAAAAGTACTTTTCTCTCTCATTATTTTTAGCAAATAATTTTGGTAATTCTAACTGACCTAAAGCAGGAAAAGTTGTGTCTGATTTAATGTCAGACAGTAAGAAAAAAAAGGTTTTGTGTCTATTTATACAGCGTATTTAAACTTCTGTTTCAACTGTATGTGTAACAGACACACACACAAACAAACACACACAATAGTATGCTTACTAAATGCAGCAAACATTTATTACTGTATAATTTCAAGGTTATTAATAATAGTTATTAAACCTCAGTCTATAAAATGTGACAGTAAAAAGCCAACATCTAAACAAATGAAGAAAATCTTTGACAGATTGTCATCACTCAGCTTATTGTCTAAATCAGTAACTGACTGAGAATTGCTCAATTTGTAGTGCATTTATATAATGATTCTCAATGTAAATGCAATTGTGTTTTAAGTGTACCTGCTGTACAAAAAAGAATATGGTCATAAGTAACATTTAATATATATTATCCCCTTTACCTTATGCAGTATGGTATTTAATGTTTCTGGTCAGTTTAAACCAAGTGGGCCAATGAGGCAAGGCCCCTGACAGCAATACAGAGGACCAGAGGAAGGTTTCCGTGCTGGTCTTTTATTTCAGCCTTAACTGTGTCTGTGTCTCTCTTCAGGGACACATTACAGGAGGCAAACAGATACTCAGTCTTTTCAAGTACTTCCCCTGTGAGTGCCGTTAGGCCCGGGCTGCTCAGAGGCAACTCTCCCTTTCCACATACACACTGCACCTGAACAGGTGAGAGAGAAATATAAGAGAAAAGCTGTGATGCATAAGGAAAGAAAATTCACATAACACATTGCATAGTATTCATATTTTAAACCAAATGTAAAAACTAACCAGTAGCAGCATTGCCTGTAATACTGTGGGACTGCAGCACAATCCCAAAACTGCAAGGCAATCATTTGTCATCTCTGAAAGACAAAAGCCCAGGAGTTAAGCAAAGTAGGTTTTCAGGACATTCGGCATGCAGTGCAACTCCACATACTCATCTATACAGATTTTACACAGTGATGAAGTAAAACTGAGTTAACTTAACACTGAGCATAGTTTTTCTTACCATCCATTGCGCTGATAACAAGATGAAGGGCTGTGAGGACAGATGTGGACTGGCCAACCTGGACTGTTTCCACTTGCCCAGACTGCTCCAAAAGGTCCAAAATAGCTTGTATATTCTGTTTTTGAGACTCTGTCATTGCAACATCACCCAGAGCAAGTCTCTTGTCTAGGCACATGTGATCCAGCTGAAGCAGATGAAGACACTCAGTTGTAAAAACCAGTGTAAAAGAAGTTCATACTGAAGTCTAGATAATAATAGTGCATGTGCTCTGCTAAGACCCCTCTGTCCCTCTTACCACAGTCTGAAGTGCACTGACAGCTCCTTGGTCTTGCAAAACTTTTGTGAATTGCTGGAGCAGAGAGGATTGTATGGCAGCAGGAAGAGTAGAAAGGAGCTGAAAATGATCACTAAGTTGCTCCAGGTCTGCACATAAAAAGAAAAAAAGCATTACCATTCCCATCCAAAGATAAAATGAAGCAGGTCACTAAAATGCAAGACCAAGAAATTGTTAAAAACATATACGGCACAACATGAACTAAGACATGAATTTATGGTTTAAAGAATCTTTATAATGTAGGTCAGACCGTACACGTACAGTTATCACACCACTGATAAGACAGAATGGGGCCTCCCAGCTCTAAAAGCATGTAATCAGCTACAACAGCAATATACAGTCATGTTTGGTGGCTGCAGAGAGAAAACAAGTGAGGAGGAGAAGACTGTTGCTTACCTTGCTGAAGGCGGACATTTGCTGAAGCGTGTAAAGGAGCTCCAGAGTCTACTTCAAAACCTCCAGCAGTGTCTGACATCAGACACAGTTCTGAGGAAAATACATTTCAAACACACTTTTTAAAAAAATAGTTGAATGAATTAGAGTAAATCTGCAAAATACTATCGACTCTAGTTAATGTATGAATTTATTGAATGTTATCTCACTATAACGTCCATCTTGTTTGACCTCTAACTCTAAGAGCCCATAGGCAATGGTGGTATTGGCTGGAATCTCCATGGTAATATTACTGTCGTTACTCAAGTTCCCATTATCTTTCAATAAAACCTGCAGAAACAGAAACAGTACAACAAAAGTTGTCTTGATTAAAGAAAATGTGCACCATAAAGCAACAATCACTGCTGAAATACAGCTGTTAGCAATGCATTTTAATATGTTGATCCCTTTGGTGGTTTATCCCATTCCAAAGTATGCTGGAATCAATACATATTGATTAAATATTCATTCATTCATCTTCTATACCGCTTAGTCCCCGCAGGGGTCACGGGTTGATTAAATATCTAAATACATTTAAACAGTGAATGCCCACTTTTGATTTCAGTGTCTTAGAAACAAATTATTATATTGGAACAGTTGGCTGTATAAATTTCATACATTTCACATCTACCTGCGATAGGAATAGTGCCACTTCTATAACTCATATGCAGAACTGAAAATATTCTGGGAAAAGAAGCATATTAATACCTTTGGGTTTTTGGGCGCACATAAGCTCAGTCCTCCTTTGCACTGTCCATCCTGCTGCACCTCCTCTATGACTGAACAGGACTCTGAGGTTATAATACGCTCCTTCACAATCCCAAATACCTGTCTGTGCTTCTCCTTTGTCTGCTGGATCAGACAGTGGTTCATGTCCAGGACCCTGAGACATTAAATTACAAAAACAAAATGAGTTAACAACAAATATATATACACCAGACATGACTCTTGTACAGACTGCATTTTAAAATGTATAGCCAAAATATCCTAAACAAAAAGATTTTTTTCCATTAATATTCAACCTCCAGTTCAACTTTATGGTTGGACAATGATCACATGACGATCCACTGAATGTCAGATGGTTTTTATGGCATTTATCAGCATTTAAACCAAAGGTACCATCAAGGGCAGGAGGGAACTGACCTGTTTTTCGAGTCTTCCAACAACTTCTGAACGTCCACTTCCTCTTTTTTTAAACTGCCAAGGGATGACTGGAGTTTGGAAGTTTCTTTTCCTTCCACATTCACATTGGAGTTGAGGAAACTTGCATCTATGCTTCCCTGAATGTTGTCACCATATGTCCCATTATATTTAATGAAGTCTGTCTTTGTAGTGACTGTGGACAGGGGAACATTAATTTGTCTTAAAAGCATAAACAATGGTAACACTGCAGATATTTAACAAATTAAATAATAACAAGTACATACACTAGTAGGTGTTTACCTGGCTGTATAGGAGTATCTCCTTTTAGTATATCATTGAGGCTAAAATCAGTTGGAAGATACTTTGGCTTCTGCCAGAGCCAGAAACGCTTGCGCTTTACCACCAGTGTCAGAAGAGCAATAGTGTGATTCAGGCTGGACACTGGGATCAGAAAACCTCCACGATCCACCTCCTCCACAAAGTTTCTGGTAGCTGTGGCAAACATTTCCCAGCTGCAGGATACCTGCGAGTGTGACAGTAAAGCCAGGTTTGAAGCTGTACTCATCAGTCTAGAGAGAGAAAACAGTACCACCCCTGTGGGCTCCTCATTTAGCTAATAACACACTGAAAACACTTTCCCTCCACACTGTTTCTTTAAACTCTCACGTCACTACTGATTTTCATGCTTCTTGCATTTACTGTACGTTTGTATCACACAACTAAAATGTAAAGAAACATCTCTTGCCTACATTTGTGCACACTGGTAAAGTACAGTGTAGTTAGCTAGCTAGCTAGTTCACCTGCTTGCAGAGTAAAAACAGACTGACTCGCGACTGAAACACAGAAAAACCTCAAGTCATACTCAAGTGTTTGTTTCGCTGATGAGCCAAACGAGAAACCTTCTCCGCGGACGAACTTTCAGACTAAACAACACTTCCTCAAATCTGTCTCGGCTGTACGACAGTCAGTGAAGCGCCTTGTCTTTTGGACAAAAGACGCACAGACGCCCCGCCTTCTCCAGGAAACTGTGCTTTGGTGAAGACGACAACAGCAACATCATTATCGTTATCATCAACAACAATAATAAGAATAAAAGTAATGATGATAATGACAACAACAATGATAATAATAATAATAATAAAAGCTAATTAACTTTAAAAAATTTTAATTAACATGCCTTTAAATTTTTCTGATTTTTTCTTAGGCATTTTTTACCATTACATGTCTCACAGTTTTTATCACCTACCTTAATTTGTCAAGGCCTCAAGAAAAAATTTACACTGGTCCATCACTGAAGCACTGGTGGTTATGTGTCGCCTCCTAGTGTCTGACCCAGATCCTACAGGTCACCATCTTCAGTTGCCTGACTTATGTTTTATAATTTGAATAACATTTAATCAGCAGCGCTTTATTTTGATTTGATACAGACAAACACATTACATTACATTTAAATGTCCTTACCCTAAACAGTAAGGCTTTAAAGATGCCAGAATAATCTACATCTTAATTCGTTCCCTCAGACATTTTTGGATATGAGATATGAGATAAGATATGTGTTGAAACATGGTTTATATCACAGTACACTATAAAATGTACAATATCAACAGGCCATATTATGGAAATGACTGCTGTGGCTAGAAATTACCTGCATGTGAGTATTTCAAGATTGCTTTAAAGTATCATGAAGCAGTAAACAGAGCTGAACCAACATTTGTGTGACACAGTTAAAACTGATGATTCAGTTGTTTCTTCTTCCTTTGACGGCACACTGTGTCAATAGTTACAACGATCTGAGGGGGGCGTAAATCATCTATTGGTCTAATTGCTTTCAGTGTTCTGCATGAAAACACAAACACAACTCCACAAAAAGAAAGCGTTTTATTTGAGCTCATGGAGCATAGTTTGGGACACTTTTGGTCTCAAATCCCATGGTCCATACAGACGATGGTGCAGTGGTTAAGGTGATAAAATGGCTGAATATGATTTGCTACTGCTGCCCATAGTTGCACAATCATTCACACAGTCATAGCAAAAAGCTATTAATTGATTAATTGCAGTTATGAGACAAAGAAATGTCCAGTAAGGATCATATATCATGTGAACAAACAAACCTGTTTGCTCTTAAGAATTCCTTACAAAACATACATTTTAAAAACATGTAACAAAAGCAACAAAAAATATTTTAACAATAAGAGTACAACCATTAAGGCATCAGGCAGGTGCAGAATAAATATTTGATGAGTACATTTAATCAATGGCATATCAAGGCTAGTTTATCTCAGAGGTAGAGAATTCTGTCCATGATAAGACGACAGCTAAAGTGACTAGTTGTTCGGTACATTTTAAGATAGAGTAGGACTTCCTTTATACCACATGGCTCTTCTCAGTAGTGCAGTGTAACATAACAGGTGGAAATATGGGCAAAAACCGCCTAAATTGATCAACATTCACATAATATTCTTGCATAAACATGATCACACAACTTAGATAAGCACTTGCTACTAAGGCAATAAGATGAACAGCAGTAAAGAAGACCGGGGCTGAATGTGTATGATAAGACTGGAATACAGACATCACCAGAGCCAGTCTGGTTCACAGTAGAGGCTGTGCAGGTTGAAATGTGTGTAATCTGCAGTATAGTGGTCACCACAGAGCAGGAAAATCTATGTGGGCGAAGCCAGGGTCCTTTCTCAGTTCCCAGTATGTGTTGTTGCTCACCCAGGTATCATCCTTTGACCTCCTGTGCAGAGAGAAAGTGTGACACTATCACTATTACTGCTAGTTGCACGTAACATTATTAAGAACAAAGACATGCCCACTTTCTGAGTTCCTTAGTGTGAAACTAAGATATTTAGGCTACCTGAAGAATTTAGGTTGATGTGTTGTGTTGTTCTCCTCCAGGACTCCTCGTCTCTCTCTCTGCAGCTGTTCAATCCTCTGCTTCTGTTCATCTGCAGCCTCCAAGTTTCCCTCCTCCAGCAGCCTGCCAGACACATTCATTAAAAACATTAATCTTGACTCATGTCCTTTGGCTTTGCATCATTATTACAAGACTAACTTAATTTTGTATGAATTGATAAACACATATCTAGTGGACTTGATGGGCAAGAGCCAGCTAACTTTGATAGAAAGAATGCTTCTTCTTTCCGTAGTGCCTTGTGACAGCAGTATTTAATTTACAGATTTATATTTTTGTGTTATGTTGTTCACAGGCTATTGAGTGCTCAGACATTAACCAACAATAATTTTTTATATGTTTATTTAAGATGCTTCTGGGGAATTTCACTGAGAGGCCACACACTCTTTTCAGAAATGCCTTGGTCCATTTAAACACAGTTACACGGTTACTTACTGTGATTGTACTGGTACTACCAGTACAGTCATTGTCACTGAACAGCACTGAACAAGTGTTTGTGCATACTTTTTACCTTTGGTCCACTCGTAGTCTGGTGTCTGTGGGTGGTAGCAGCAGTTTTAAAGATGGGTCCAACTCATTCAGTTCAACAGCAAACTTAGTGAAGCCATAGTACTGCTCGTGGTCCACCGGCATTGCATCTGTATTCCAAACAAACAGCATCCACTGAATACATTCATGAACGTTACAAGAGCTGTTGATGCATTCTTAATCAAGAGACTTGTCATACTTGCTCTCCAGATGCATGTGGCTGAAGGAGGGTCTCCACAGAAAACTGCTTCGTGCCACTTTCCAAACAGTTTGTGGATAACCTTCCCTTTTTGATCTGTGATAGTTCCCTCCACCTCATTCACACTTGAATTCCAGTATTTAGCCTGTGAAGTGACAATTTGAGAATCTACTGAATAAAAGGATTCAGTGACTCATGCAGTGATGAATGTACAATGCAAAGATCATCATAATGTCCTCTTCCAGTCAGCAGTTATTGCTGTCACATAAACCTTCTCGAGCCCCAGTGTGTGTTACAGCGATGCTGTGTTTAATAAGAGATGAGAATGCATAATGAGGTCTGACATGTCTTGACTTGCTATCCTGCACAGCTTCAAGAGCTCTTGCTAGGCACACACTAAAGCAATTAACCTTTACTTGTAGTAAAAAAGAGATTCTTGTTGGCATGCAGGTAAAGAGCACCATATGTATACAAGCTTTTTGCACTAATGAAGTAACTACAGCATTTACTATGTGGGATAATGGCCTTCGATCAAGCCCACCGGGGTTCGGAGAGGGATGACTACCTGCACTGAAACTCTGACCAACACGTACAAACATTTTGGCAGAATTGTGACACTGATAGTGAAGTAGTGAACTGGAACCACATTTTATTATGATCATATAGGTTTTTTTGTACTTTACATCTAAGCAATTATAACCACATTACACACCAGCTATATTATTATTTGCCTAGTGTTTGTGCTTGCAAGATATGAGTTATTCCATGAGCACTTTCCTAATGTAAAATATGTATAATTCATCTTAAGCTAATATTAAAGTATTAAACAGCTGGCATTGGCTCATCATTGTCGTAACCCCCAAACCTTCAAAGCTCAGAGAAGAGGTCCTAACCTCTATGAAGCTCACACTCCTGGTCAGCTTTGGAGCACCAGAGTATGACTGAAATACCAAGTACTGTATGATACCAGAATGTATCAGGTGGCAGATTCTGGAAAATCTGTCTAATTTAAAGTCCTTTTTTATTTTGAGCAAATTAGGTGATCATTAAGAATCATCAAATTAACAATTACATTACTAGATAGAACTGGAAATCAGAATACATTTTTACTGGATCTATACTGGGACCATTCAGGAAGCTGAAATATATAAATTTGTTTTCATGTAGCTTTTTATGAACAAAATTTGTTTAATGAACACACAACTATGCTGTCAGGGACATTAGACCCACAGACCACACTGTTTTGTTTCCATTTCCCAGTGGAAAAATATACTACATATCAATTTTCATGAGCAATTTTAATTGGGCATTTATGGCGTATTGTAGGAGTGCTTTCAGATGAAATTTGAGGCTCAATAAACTACACACTACACATTCTTCTGTAATTCTGTGGGGTTTGCATGAAGATGTGGAGCGAGGTGAAGACAGAGGAGAGAAAAGGCATATGAGGTGGAGTGATTTATCGAGATTGACAAAAACGTGGAAAGCGAGAGGATGCCTAAGAAGTGGAGAAGTATTCTGGTCTCGATTTTTAAGAATGAGGGAGATGCACAGAGCTTCAGCAACTACGGCAGAGCACCACAGATGTGATGTTTTTTTTTATGAGGGTGTTGATGGAGAAATACAGAGAAGGGCAGAAGGATCTACACTGTGTGTTGGTGGGTTTAGAGAAAATGTATGACAGCTGTGTCACTACTTGAGGAAGCCCGGAGTGGCAGAAAAGTATGTGAGGGTGGTACAGAGTGACAGCAATGAGGTGTGCAGTAGGAAAAATGAACTGGTTAGAGGTGGAGGTGGATTTGCAACAAGGATCAGCTCTCAGCCCCTTGTTATTTGTAGTGGTGATTGACAGGTTGACAGATGAGATCAGATGACATTGTCATCTGTAGTGAAAGTAGGGAACAGGCTGAAATGAGCCTGCACAGATGGAGGTACGCACTGGAGAGAATGAGAATGAAAGTCAATAGGAACAAGGTGGAGTGCATGTACCTATGAGAGGGGACAGAATGGTGAATGAGAAAGAAAGATGGCAAAGGCAGACAAATTTAAATACTTAGGGTCAACTGTTCAAAGTAATGGGAAGATACGTAAGTAAGTAAGTTTATTTATGTAGCACCTTTCTAGATCAAACATTACAAAGTGCTTCACTGTAAAATATAAAACATCAAGACTTAGACAGAGTGGTAAAGAAATGAAGAGGGCACAGGTAGGGAGGAGTGTGTGAAGAAGAGTGTCAGGAGTGATCTCTTATAGACGGTTCTCTGAGAGCGTGAACAGGAAGGTTTATAAGATGGTAGTGTGACCAGCAATGTTGTGTGGACTGGAGACAGTTGCACTGACAAAATGGCCGAGTTGAAGATGCTGCAAATTTTGTTGGGAGTGACGAGGATGGACAGGATTAGAAATTGGTATATCAGAGGGCCGGTGCAAGTAGGACGGTTTAGAGACAAAGCGAGAGAGAAGACTTAGATGGTTTGGGCTTGTACAGAGGAGGTATGCAGAGTATACTGGAAGAAGAAGAATGCTGGGGATGGAGCTGTCAGATGGGAGAGTAAGGCCACAGAGGAGGTTCATGGATGTGGGGAAGAAGGACATGTGAGAGATTGGTGTGACAGAGAAAGAGGGAGAGAATAAAGTGAGATGGAGATTGATGATCACTAAAGGCTGCAGCTAAAAGAAGAAGAAGATTTGCATTGAGGTTTTTATAAATGTGCATTTGACTTTTTTGTCTTTTGTAGTACATAAACAATCCTATGCACATTCTTCTTCTTCTTCTGATTTTGGCTGCTCCATTTAGGGGTCTAGCTCATGCACATCCTACACATTATATTCTACATGTGGCCCCAGGTATCTGTGATGGTACTGTCCGTTTTATAAGAAATGAGACTTGTGAAACACTGCTGGCATAATAGGCACTCTGTCTGCAAGTCTACTTCTCATAGCTGCATTAAAAGCTAGTTGCTGGAGGTGGTGGGCTTTATCAGGGTGGGCACAGTCTTGTATATAGCCACAAAAAGATTCTGCCATGTTTAACTCACCTTAACAAAAGTGATCTTGCACTGGCAAATATCACTGCTAGAGTTTCTAATGGAGATCTCCCCATAGTGCTCAATCCATCGCTGTCCACTGAGAATGTTGTGAATGCAGGATGTCACTTTGTTCCACTCGTAGTGGTCTCCGAATCTAGAAAAGGAAAATAAAAAATATACTCAGTTAAAAGTCATTTTAATTGACCTGGTTATTGAGTTCTTCAGTCTGTGTGAAGGCACTTACTCTGGCAGAGTTACATGAGTGGTACCCACAGGAACAATCTCCATTGACTTCCCCCAGAACTTGTTCTTACACCTCACGTCTACAGAATCAGTCATAGAAAACTAATTGTATATATGAACATTCACCCAGGACAACCAGCTACTACTCTAATCTTTACAGACAATGACAATTGATTCACATAATGTACATATTCTGTATGTACTACCTTGCCAGAAGACGAAGTTTTTAGACTGTGCATGGCAAGCTGAGATCGGTGGGTGATGGCTAACCTGACAGGAACAAAGAGTAGTAATAGTACAATGATTTAACAAATGCTTTCAGTACATGATCAGTGGATTAACACCACTGTTCAGTTGATGCCATAGGAATTGGATTTATGCATACCTGCTCTGCAATAAATCGAAAGCCTTTATCTGGTCGGTCACATTCATACGTCTCCCCCAGAACAGGGTTGAAAGGTTTTCCCCCAGTTCTGTAGTAACTGGATGCATAGCCTGATACAACAAATGTAGCTATGTATACCTATATAAATAAAAAAAACAATATAGTTAGCAGTGCTTTAATTACAATAATGCATCAGCTAAACCAGGGTGGAGCAAAAGGTGAGGCATAAATTTTACCCTGTGAAAACCTTAAAGATAAAAAAATAATTATTGAGATAAAAAATAACCAATATTATTTATTTTATAAGTACCACATGTTATTGGTTTCTAATG
>OMLM01010100.1:0-14098 GCA_900302695.1 Helostoma temminkii | reverse complement strand
ATTAAATAGAAGAATCACTGTCTACGCCAATACAGCACTGATAATTACTATTACATTATAATAGGAGGCCCCATACTGGAGAGGACATAAGCGTCTACTGTTTTCCATTTCATTGCATTTATATACTGTATATTCCACATTAATCCTTTATAATAAGGCACCTCCACAGGTTGTATCTCTATACCTCCCACACAAAAATGAATACATTTCAACCAATAAAATCTATTGCTGTAAAGACAGCCAATACCTCTGCCAGTAGGCTGCTAGAAAAACAAATGCCAGCAACAAGTACTGGGTAATTTCTAATTCCTTTTCCTACATATAATTAAGATTGATACTGTAGTCACTTAAATATGGTGGGGATGCCTGTATCAAACACTTGCTGTAAGCATTAACTTTTCAGGTTTAATTGTAGTAATTTAGACTTACTTTGATAATTCTGGTAAGCAATCTCATTCACATTGTTGCCATTCAGATGGCTGGGAAAATTAGTACCACTCTACCATCCATTATCCTAACAGCTTTTCCTGTTTAGGGTCATAGGAGTGCTGGAGGCAATCCCAGTTGTAATTGGGTGAGAGGCAGAAAGTCTGGACATATAAGGACAGACAACTATTCACACCATGCAAATTGCTGCACTCGGCACCTGGGCAGTCTGTGGATTCAAACTTAGGTCCTTCTTGCTGTGAGGCGACAACGCTAACTGCTGCACCACTGCTATTTGCTACATATAATTCATTTGAAGCTAGAGTGAGCAAATGTTCAGACAAAGTTTAAAAATATTTTTAATGATTCAACATACCGTTTCGCATGTCAATTGGTAGATTAGTGCTGGTAGAATTTTTCAGAAATTTTGGGCAGTGTCATGCAAGATGGTTACCCTTGATTTCAGTATTCATGCTCAGCTGAGCTATTTTTCTTTGCAGCTTCATATTTAAATCTGACAGTGGACTCAAGCTTCTCATCTATCTCTTGGCAAGAAAGCAAAATAAGCATCTGTTAAAAAACTGAACTATACTTCTTATACTGCTTTCTCTTTCAATATGAAATATCTGAAATATCTTACTTAAAATTTCATCACATGGACAGCATGAAGTCTTTGAAAACTTTGAACTATAGGTTCCTTCTAGTTTGGTGTGTGATGGACTGTTTCCCTTCATTGCTGGCTACAAAAATTGAACTTATGATTCAACAAATATTTGAACATAAATGAATTCTGTTTGAGCAAGTTTTTTGCAAGGGTTGTCAGGCTAGCTGCACCACTAGCAACGTCTTTTGACATAACCAAAGCACTCAAACTAAAGTGTATTTGCCGTCTCACCATACGTTCAAAAGGATCCTGTGTGATAGCAGCCCTGTCTAGCAGCTCACTGTACTCCAGCTCCTCACACAATCTCTGTAGAGTGTTCAGTGGCTCATTGAGTTGCACAGGCATTGCTACTTTGGACAGGTCTTTGCCAATGTTGTTCCTGAGGATGTTCCACAGGCTGATGGTGCTGTTGTTGGGACTGGGTGTGGGCAGACGTACTCTACGCTGACAAATTACAGTACTTTCATCCACAGAACCTGGGGACAGTTAATGCATGATGTCAGGTGAGACACTGACTGTTCTTTGTGTAGTGAAAGAAAATAGCAAATGAATCCATAAAACTGCACTGAGGCCAGTATTCTATTTGTATTTTAAATGAATGTATATTTATGTTCAATAGATAGCTTACCTGAGTTTGGTCTTTCACTTTCTGTGCCGTTACTGAAGTTGTCCATGGAAATGTTGTCACTAATGTCACTAATGTATGAGTCATCCTCTGACACCTACAAAAGGCAGAACTTTAGCTAAGAGATTAAAGAAAAAATTTCAATATAAACTGCAGCAAAGCACTGAGAAAGTCTCTTTCAACATCCTGTCATGTCTGCTGAATGAATGGTCTCTTAGGACCTAGTGTTCAACCTATAACAAGTTTTAATCTCTGTTTAATATATTGTGAGAATAAGGTAATTAACTTCCATTTTAACATTGCCTCCACTGCAGCAGCTACCTAATCAGGCGTGCCACGTGACTTTCTTCAAATTCTCCCAAGTTCGAAGTTGTACTGAGCAAAATAATTAAAATTTCTGGTGACATAATCTCAGCTGTAAAAAATTACTTCACTTATCAAAAGCAATTCATTACACCTCCCTATACATTAGTTTGACAGTCAGTTTTAGTTTTAGTATAAAATACACAACTAGTAACGGTAACAGCTATACTTACTTCATTTTCAGAGGAACTAGCAGACAACAGGACTTCCTGTGCATCAAAGAATTCTGACAAAGACTCTGCTATTGAAGCTCTGCTCTCATTGGATACTTGGTGTACGAGGGGACGTGAGTCATCCACTGAGTCCTGTTTCTAAGAGACATGAACACAGCCATAATTAAGAACTATAAAAGGGCAACGCCATTATAGCCAGGAGGGATGGCAGTCACAGAGGTATTCAAAATGCAATACAACCACAATGTGTGGATAATAAAAACGTCAAAACACACCAAAAATGTATATGAAATATACTGAAAGTCAGCCATCTATAATGGAATATATCATAATCAAGACACTAAGACACGTGGGGATGAAACTTTATGCAACAAAGTGCTCTTTCTGTTATGTCATGTGTGCCATCATTTGAATATCAAAAACTGACCAAACAAACTTGTAAAAATCTGACTACTTAAAAATTCTAATTCATTTAAAGGGAGGATTACACCACAGGTATTGGTCACTCACAAACTCAAGTTTGCAGCAAGTGCCCAAACCCACTCTTGTCAATACTGCAAACTCTGAGTTAACACTGCATTAATGTTGTTGGCACAACACAAAATACACTTTTTATTCTCATTTATATTCATGCAATTCTTCAGAAAACAAACAGAAAACATGCAACCAGTTACAAAGATTAAGTATTTTTCAGAGAACCACATACAGGAATTAGCCTGGAGTTAGAAACATTTTCCAGGGACATTCTAGATTCTTTACAGGATGTAGATCACACTCTGTGGTCATCTAATCTGATTAAGTGAAGGCTTCCTTTACCTGCCACGTTCCACAGGCAACGTGGCAGGTAAAGGTTAGCTCAGCTACGTGGAGGTGACAAACACACAACCACAGGGCTGTGAGGAAGCAGTCACTGAAATAAATACAAATACAATTTAATTCACAAAGTACTGTTCCCTGAAAAATGTTCAGAACCTTTTATGCAATATTATACAGTCATTGTTATCATAAAACAAAGTGAGTCTAGTGAGGAGGTGAGAGAAGAGCAACATTTGTTAAATCTGGATGCGAGGGAGAGGACAGCGCATTCATTCTGTGGCAAATTCTAGACTGTGTGGGATGAAAACAAAAATGGATATAATAACAATCATCAAGATGGTGGGGGGCAAGGGAGTAGAGTCACTGCATTCCTGCACCCACCTGCACAGGGGCAGTGAGATTTATTAGTGTGGGCTCTACGATGTGGGACTCAGCATGAATCTTGCACAGGCGCTCTCTCAGCTCAGAATTGTGGGCTAAAGCCTGGAAAAATAACCAGTGTAAACATTGTTTATAGCACACACCCAACCAGTGATGCCTCAGTACTAAAAGACGAACTGAAAAATGAATTTACCCTACACCTATCTCTAAAATGTGTTCCTCCTCAGCTAAATGATCGCAATGACTTTGCCCACACACATAGATAAAGACATACACTACATGCACAGAAGAACAGAAGATGACTTGCTTCTTAGAGTTCTTATGGTAAAAAAAAATGGCTTTTGCTTTATTTATTTAAATAATTAATAGCACAGTGAAAAAAGTCATATTGTTGTTCATCTGAGGATGTATTCGCCTAATACTGAGACACGCTACAATCAGATGACTTGTATTATACTTTTACACACAAAAAACACGGAATGAAAATATAGGGTACTGACTTTTGTACATGCCAAGGTAGATGATGAGTAATGATGCTGACAGGAGGAAAACATACAAGTGCTGATACACTAGATACATCAGCTACAAACGTGTCATTTGGAGTGGAGGTATCATCACTGAAGACATGAGACAGGAAGCCATGGTAGCCTAAGATATATTACTCACCTACTACTTAAACTATATGAGTTGTAGTAGGTACTGTAGAAGCTGAGTAATCGGGAGAAGAACTAACCCCCAGAATGGTATTGAAAGTCAAAGATGTGTAATGGTGTGGACAGCACACAAGTTTTAATGTGGCAAATGAAGTCAGCATGAGAGTGAATGTGTGTAACCTGTGACGGAAAATAGAAAAAGACTCTGGGTGGGAGGCAACAGCCGCAGGACACATGACTATTGAAGATGGTCTAGCTGAGGTGGGCAGACATTACACCAGTCTCTGGTAACCCCTCAAAAAGGCTTATTATTGTTTTGTGGGTGGACATGGCATCTGAGAGGGGTGTAAAAGACTAAAAGAACATAGAATACTGTATTTCTACTGACTGACAATTTCTTTGCCTATGTATGACTATGTTTTTTCACGTACTGTTGCCAGTGCATTCTTCAAACCGACGACCTGTGGTGAAGTAGGGGGACATGTTTCATGGTCCAAACACTGCTTTAATCTCTCTCTCTCAGATGTTAGCGAACCCAGCGCTGACTTCATGGTTGCATGTACTGTGGCAAAATGGAAAAAAGAGGGGGGTTTAATCACAAACCAATTTGTATTAATTTCTGAGCAATGTAGATAGATCATAGTATATCCACTGATACTCTATCATACCAAGCTTCTAATAAACTGGAAAATGTGTGAAATTATGTCTCTATTCACTCATTAAGTCACAATCTTTATTTTATGACATCCATTTTACCACACACTTCACAATTGGTGCTTTGAAAGATATATTATTGAAATGTCCTGGCAATAATAATGCATCAGCTCATGACACATCCTTAGCTTTATAATTCTGAATGTGCATACATTTGGCAATTTAATTGAAAACAGTATAGACAGAGCAAATTTAAAATTGTGATGCAGTAATGTAAAACACAAATAATTGTCATTACGTTACCGTATATTAAACATTAAATGCTGGAATGAGGAGTGGTGGAAAACTAATTTATGCGCCTATGGAGCAAATCTCTGTTTACAAAAGAGATTTTTAAGCCCTGTTGTGCAGAAAATAGAAGTAAATAGATACAGAAAATAGTAAATAGAAGTAGAGAACTAAATTTCTCACATAGTAACAGCCAGGGAAAATACTGACAGGGCTAAAAACTGAGACACACTGTTTATCACTAATTAACAGCTGCCATCGCTTCCCAATTGTCATTTGTTATAAAGCAACACCATGGAAGTAATTTCTCTCCTTACAAGACAGCAGGCAGACAAATGTATTGGACACAACTGGGGAATCTGAAAAACTCATATTGTGCACTGTGTCCAACCTCATCATCAATTTTACACGAAATCTGTTCATTCCAAAAGTTTTACCCACAATTGGTCGCAACACGGCAAAAGTCCTCCTGCAACTTGGCCACGTCAAAAGCGGAATCCAGGGATTCAGGGTCGGCTTTGTCATTCCCAAGTGCAGCGGTGGAGAGATTGGGGTTAGAGGCATGGAGACGCATAGAGCCAGAGGAGATGCAGCTGGGTACCTACAACACAGCAGGAATTATTTAACTGGGAAGGACTAATGCTAAAATAAACGATTAAGCCTTAAGCATGATCATAATTCATTGTGTTGTTATCTACCTGCAGAGTTGTTTTGGGATCTTTGTTGTAGTTCTTAGTGCGCCACTTCCTTGGAAGTCTCTTTTCCTTTTTTGGACTGTCAAATGTTGATGCCTAGTGAAGACAAGAGAAGATATTAATAGTCCAGACAGTTTTCTTTTCAAGAAAGGCTTTTCATAGGTATTTCAAGATGCAATTGGAAAGATGGGCTATAATTAGTAGCAAATGTCCTCAGGGCAACTAAAAATAGTGGTTGTGAGAAATGATAGGAGAAGAAGAAAGATAAGTTACTTTGATTTAAATTCAGTATTTTGGAAGTACTACACAGTGTCTCAGACTTTGTCTTGAATAAAAGTTATGAAAGCAAATTCTTTTCTGCACATAAAGGAGAAAGAAATTAGAAATAAAGTGCTGACCTGCAGTGCCTGTATAGATGGAGCAGAATAGGTACGGTGGAGAACTTCCATACTCTGAAGCAGGTGGTTGAGCTCCAGCAAGTAGGCCTCACAGACTGACAAATCTGTGGAAGGGAGGAAAACAGCTAGAAGTAGAAAGAGATAAAGACAAAGCCAGAAAATGGAGTAGCACACTAAAACTCAGACCTACTGCCTCGGCCAGCTACACGCCTGTACAGAAAGTATATATGTCTGTGGTACTCTATTCTATCATTGATGAAGTCAAGATATTACTGAATGACAGAGTTAGAGGACTCTATGTGTGTTTCTAAAACTAGGGATATCCTTTATTGAAATAGGCCGAATCTGTTAGTTTACCTTCTTAAGATCTCTGCTTTTGCTGCACTGCACAGTGCTTCAGATATATTTAGGAGTCTGTATATCAATTTTAATAACAAGTGGTGGGCTTGAAGGCAGAGTGGTTAGGACCACTCTGTGTGGTGCTTGCCTGTTCTTCCTGTGCCTGTATAGGTTTTATGAGACTATATTCCTATCTTAATTTGAGAAGCCTTTCAATTGAGAACATTGATTATTTCATGATAAGGACTTCTTGCAGGTTTTCCAGGTAAATCAGTGACTTTAAATTGCCCATAGATGTGAATATGAGCAGGAATGTATGTCTGTGTTAGCCTTGCAATAGACTAGCAGTCTGTATAGAATGTACACAGCTCCTTGCCCATTGATAGCGAGATCGGCTCTAGTCCCTCTAGCCCTTAACAGCTTGAAGAACTGACTGAGCTGCTGTGTATTTTTTCTTGAATTTGTGGATAATAAAATCATAATTTCACACCTAGGAGAAGTGTTGACAGCACATCTGTGATAGAAAACTAAGACAACCAGTCTATCAATAATTAACAGCTTCCTTAATTTATAAACAACACCAGTTCCAGTTTGTATCTAGCTTGCACAGAATCTGACATAATGTCAGAATCTGACGTTATGCTTAAACGAAGAAGTTACACTTATATCTTCTTTGTTGTTGACTGTCCTTTACTGCATGAGGCTCCGAACAGAACACAAACCCTCAAAGCTATAGCCACCATGTTTCTATTAATATTAATACATTTTTTCATGTCAATTTTCTAACAAAACAGATTACAAAAGGGCTTTAGCATCCAAGTTGCAATTCCTAAATGTCTCTTATCCACCAGCTCTACAATGCATCTTATAGCTTAAGTACAAGTACAGTTTATTACAGTTTTTTATGATGGCAGAGTTTAACCACTGGGGTTTAGCCACCAAATCACAGCTGAATCAGAACTTAACATTTTACTATCTTGCTGATACAGGATTACAGTTACATAAAATTATATAAAATCTAAATAGAAAGTGCTTTACGGACTCATGTAACACATAATATCACAACGGACAGCTCTTTTGGCTCACCTTTGGAGCACTTGTCCATGTCATCAGATGACTGGAGCCAGGCTGTTACCTTGGCCTGGGTGCTGCAGAGAAATGGGAAGGTTCCTACAGAATGCACTGTGGACTGCCTTCTTATAGACATGCACTGTAAGAGGTCAGAAAAGATCAGTACAACAACAGCTGATTCTCTTCATGAAATTTTTCAGTAGAGGAGCTTTGACTTCTGCGAATATGGCAGATGAAATAATAATATTCATGAGCAGAGAGATAACAGAAGGCATTTTGTGAGTTTCTGCAGCCTAGAACTGATGTATAGTTTTCATTAAAGACATGCTGTGTAGTCCAAAAGTGTACCTTTCTGAGAGAGGGACTCTCAGCCATGCCAGGGGAGCTGGGGGAGGGGTAATGGGGATAGCAGAAGGACTTGTCGTTAGGGTACATAGCAATCTCATTTTGCCGGTAGAGCCGATGGTGACGCAGCTTAGACACCCATTCATCAAACAGCTCCTGTGACTTAATCTGCAGAGCAGATACCATAGTCAGAAATCAAAACAGTGACAAGTAATGTGGAGGAGCTATGTCAGCAGTAAATCACAAACAGGTATAACAAAGAAGTAAATCTGTCTCAGCCACAAATACAACACATGATGGCGTCAATGTAAGCATCTGTTCCACAAATGAAAGGAGAATAATTGAAATAATCTATGTTTGGTGAGTGTTTACCTCACTTCTTGTGACCACGTGTGAAATGTTAAAATCATTTCAGCTGCTTACCTTCAGGTGATAGATGTTTTCTTCTGCATCAAGATCAATGCACTTGGCTTTCTTCTTAATGGCCATGACAGAGAGACCAACATCAATGCAGCCATGCAGTTTCCCTTTCTCAATCTGCAAGGCAAACTCAACAGGGTTATGAATATATTACAGTGGCGCCAACACTCAGTTCTCCATTGTCTCAACCCTGGTCAAGCACAGTTTCTGCATAGCTGATATATACTTATGTGAGATTGGCAGGTAAAATTATAAGGTGCTTATGAGGTAATGAGAGTGTTATGTATCTGCAGACACAGATAGGTATTCTGGGAAAGACAGCCATCAGTGCACTTAGAATATTACAAAAGATACAAAGTGTCCTTCTGTAAAAGACAAGTCCTGTAGTACTGTATGCAGCTAGCAGATGTTTGTACTCACATCAGTGCTGCACTTTCCATATTTCAGAATGCCCTTGTCCAGGAAAAAGTACCTCTGTAGGGAGTGAGAAGGACAATGAGGTAATGAGATGCAGTAGGGATGTTGCGCAACATCCCTGGCAGCAAGTCTAAAGTCATTGTTGTACTTGTGATCATGACATACAGTCAGTCTCTTCTTAATGTATGTTGTAGATGCTGCTGGGGTGAGATGTTGTTGCTGAACAGCTCTGACTGTAAGTCAATACTAAACATATAAAGCTCTATTAACCAGCAGGCCATCAGCTAATGCATCTGAGAGGAACACCAAGATATCTAGACAGAATCATCCCAGTGAAAGCTTTTAGATAGAGCATGAACAACCACTGACCCAGGTTGCACAAAGGTGACTCCTCTATGGCTGAAACCATCTACTGCATAAGATCATTCAGGTAGTTTATAGCACAGATGAGTCTAGTCAGCATTTTCTTTAGCAAAGGGAACCTAGATAGTGTAGGGTAAATGAAAATAATGTCCAGTACATATAATATTGCATTAATTGTTCTGCTGATAGATATATGTGACGTAACATGAGTCATTTAAATATGTTTCAGGTGTTAGGTTATACCTTATGCCAGCCCTTCATGGGCCACTTCCTCCTCTTAAGCATGTAGCCCTCCTGTTTCTCTGGCTCCTGGACATTGCTGAAGCCCCCACGTAGGCCCTCCACTATTTCCCAGCTGTCCTGTGGGAACACATGTTTTTGAACACTCCACTTGTGCTTACATATTCAGATTAAAGGAGGTTTCGTAATATACAATAAATTGAATTAACCAACCACACAACAGAGTCAAGGTCAGTGTCAAAAGCATATTGCAATTTGTGGCTCGTGATGTTTAGATTTGCTGCCTGTCAGCCAGTGAGAGGTGAAGAAAACACAGCTGAATGAGGTTACTGTACATTTTGTGTTAAGTGTGAGGCTTTACAGACTTCTGTCACCTCATGGTCCCATTTTCAAAATTAGCCTACCTGTCTAATCTCACTCTTCACAATAATAATTTCCTGACTGAGATTAGAACGCTCAAATCCAAATCCCCTGCAAATACAGAGATTAAGATGATATTCCATTATAGACTAATCCAGATAGCTCTGTCATGTACTTTGGCAGTGAGAATTCCAGGAAGGCAACACAAAAAGTATCTATCTTTTCTGGACACCAAGGGTATTACATAATTTGTTGTTTATAACACTTTCTATTTGTGCTAAAACAATTAGTGGTTTAATCAGTTGGTCAATCAATAGAACATTATTATTCTTACTGAGCATGCATGGGCTACTCTCCTGAGCACAGGAAGGTCAAATTAACAATGCTATTTGATTGTTGGTTGTGAGGGATATGTAGGATGCTACATGCTGTTTTTGGATCTTGATAAAGGGAACTGATGAGGGTATTTCCATTTTTAGATTATTTATGTGGCATTTCTGTAATTACTTACAGTTTAGTTCAATTCTGACAATTTAGAAACTGAGTGAGAAAAGGGAAAACCAGAGAAGCTTTTATTTTATGCTTAAGAGTTTAGACTGTCAGAAAGGCTGAATCCTCTCATAATGCAGGGGCGTGACAGAATAGAGAGGGCGGGACTTGTTTGTTTATTCTACCTGACCGCTCGTCATATCTCCCTCTGACACAGTCACACAGTGAGTCATTGTCACAAGCTGCCTCTGTACTTTTCATCAAGGTCATGAGACAATTTCCAAGAGAACGTAGTGACAAAACTGACAAGCAGATGATGTGTTCGCTAACAGGGATAGCTATCCGTGTAATAAAAAACATAATCAAAAATGTTTTTGAACTTGTGAAACATAATGTATGGATTGAATAAAGAATTTGCACTGTCCATTCAAAACCAAAATCTGAAACTACATTCTCTAATTAGTGTGTTCAGGTAATAACTTTTTTCAGGTTTTAATGTTCAAAGACAATATATCTATTGATAAAAAAACTGCTTGGCATTAGACTGAGAGCCCCCTGATGTCCATATAGTGAATATAAAGCTGGAAATAAAGTGAAACATGGGCGTGTTGTTAGAAATCATCATGAACAAGTGTGTTTTCAACTGTTCAAACTGTTAAACTATTTTTAATGCACTGAATTGAATTCACCATCTGTTCATTTTACAGAGAAATCTGCTCAGTAGACAACTTTTCCCAATAGTATTTCTGTATTTTATAATTTAATTAATTTCCACTCCACACATTTATGCTCTGCCAAGAACAAAACACACTAAATTTAATTAGTTAAATTATCAAAACAAAAAAATCTGTGACCTTTAAAGTTTATTAGAATGAACTGTAGTTCTTACTGGATGAAATAAAATTGACTTCGATTTTTTTTGAAGAAATTCATTGTTATATTGATGATACAAAATTAGGGTCCACACATTTGAGGCTCATGTTCTTTGCTAATGAAAACATGTCCTCAGTTCCTGTATTTGTCGTTCTCAAATGATGACGCATTAGTTTTTGGGTGTACCTTGAGCAGGACTGGAGTGCAACTTTATTACTCTCATGTCCAAATGGAAAAGCTGTTGTGGGTAATGAAATATTAATGAGCCTGCTGCCTACAGATAAATACTCCAAGCAAATGCAACAACAGTTTGTTCATGTTATTACAATGTTCACTAATTTGGCTGTGAGAGAACTACCTCTGAGGGAATTGTTGCAAAATTGTGTTTTAGTTATTCAGATCACTCAACATTTTCAAGAGAATGCTGTGAAAAAACAATAGAAAAGTTGTCAGCTTTTATCCCTTGCTTCCTGGTATATATAATGCAACAAGATGCTCAGATGTGGTGTCTCCTCAGGCTCGTATGTATAAAGACAAATTGAGCCTTGCGAGAACATCTGACCTACTAGCAATAGGCTGTGTGGTTAAGTCGTAAGTCATTTACTGTCAGGTCATTTTCCTCCCATGGCAAAGGGACACCCCCAAGGACTGACAGATGCTATATTGGCTGTAAACAAACTGCACAATGATAAAATAAACAAATACTGTTTTCCTTCGGTTTTTGTAACAGCAGGGAAATTATCTGTAAGTGTAACATGACATGAGTGCATCAAGCAATTGCTGGATGTTCATTAGTGATGTGCACATGCAGTGTCTTCAGTTTATGTGTCTTACCTGTCGGCTGTCAAGTTTGGATGAGGAGCTGCTGTTACTGCGTGACAGGGAGGAGATCTTCTGTGACATGGCTGAACTTCGCTCCTCTGAGCCCATTGCATTGCAGAATGGCCAGTGCAGGCTATGGCTGGACAATCAGGACCATTCCTAAGAGTAAGGAGTGGGGGATGGGGTTATAAGGGGAGAGAGAGAATACGTCTTTAATAGGCCCTCTAAAAGCCTTTTAGAGGGCATGCCTCTGTCTCACTGAAAAATGCATTAGGTTATTTAGAGTGAGTAGTTTTTCCATCTTCATATAATGGAAAAATGGGATGTAATGAGGGAAGCTGCACAGAAGAAGTCTCAACATCAATACATTGACAGACAAGACTGGGGGACATAAATTGATCTGCAAGCAAAGAGAATGCATCCTTAAATAAGTCATATCTCACAGAGAGTGATGAATTGTCAGTATTTACAGATCAAACGAATATAAAGTTCCCAACAGAAGTACATAAGCACAGAGGTGTTAGTAGTTTTATTTAGACTGTTTACTTAAAAATATAAAAGTACTGCAATAGATGTAGAAGTCCTCTGAAATGTTTCCTATGGACATTTAGTGGACTATTATGAGCAGTGGACATAGGAAAAGCTAAAACTTTGCACCACTGATGTGAAATTTATTCTATTGTGGGATTTCATTTGACAGCTCAGTATTTGAAAAAAAAAATGGCACAGAGTAGTGGTTGATATGACTATATGTCATGTAAAGCGTGAGATCAACATTAAAACTAATATCATCACTTTAAAAGAAAGTTAAAATAATAGAAACAACATAATTCAGTCAACTGTCATAATTCAAACAGTCTAATCAACATTATGTGCCGGATCTACCACACCAGCACATAAAACCACTGTTTGCTAATGATTAGTGGGTGGTAGCTTGTCATAGTATAGACGGCTGATCAACAACCAGGCACAGCACATAAGCATTTTTGTAAATCATGTCAGTTCACATGGGAACAAGCAATATGTTATTAGTTGTTAGTTTACTTGAAGCTGGATAGAGTTCTTTCAGCATTCCTAAGGCCTCAGTTCATACAGTAGTTGTATTATATGTGAGATTTGTTTTATTTTCACATTACAGTTGTTTTGGATATATGTTGGATATTTCTGCTTGATAAATTGCTGTACGAAATGCTAAATAAGTGTAAAACAATAAATGAATTAGCATTGCTCATTTTGACAAAAATACAACCATCTCTTTCCATCTTTGAATAAATCAGACACAGTATGGGTTGATTACCACTTTGAAGTAGCAGCAAGGCTAATCACATTACTTCCTCTGCATTTGTGCACTTCCCACTGCATAATGGCCACAGCCCCTCTTGTTGGAAACACAAAAGCGTGGTCATCTGAAACCACCCTCCTTTGGCCGAGCCTACACCCACTCCCTCTATTTGCGGGTTTACACTGACAATGCCCAAAACGCAGATACAACAATAGATCAAAGTGGCAGGACACACAGAAAGGGAACATCTTGTGCATTTTGGAGCCAGATTATTGCTGGATGCAGTGAACCAATCTATCTATCTATCTATCTATCTATCTATCTATCTATCTATCTATCTATCTATCTATCTATCTATCTATCTATCTATCTATCTATCTATCTATCTATCTATCTATCTACTACAGCTCTTCCTCTCCATCGCTTATGATTTATTCATCCACCTATCACACCAGCTATGTGCTACACAGGCACCCTTCAGGCCACCCTTTCATCAAATAGAACCACACCACTTACTGGGCTGTCATCAGGGTGACTGCGCTATTAGACGTCACACTTCCAGTAATTACCCTTTCTCACTGAGGAGCACACACTCATCGATGACAATGAAGAAATGCAGTAAGTGAATGCAATAAAACTGCAGATTACATAGGAGCTGTGTCAGAGGTTAGAGTTATTAGCATGGATGTTTGTTTCATATGGCTTACTGTCATTTACAATCTGAGAAACACAGGTACAAGCATATAAATAGATGTAAACACATGAAAACACAGACAGTGCAGTAGGTGGTTGTAGCCCAAACTATTTAGGACTACAGAATTGGATGTACACTACTGAGGACACAAGACAAGCACAGATGTTTTTTTGTTTTTTTTTCATATTTTTCCTTTTGTGTATAAGTCCATGAGTTCACAATACTGTATGTACATGAAAACAAATAT
>OMLM01010099.1:15489-26538 GCA_900302695.1 Helostoma temminkii | reverse complement strand
ATGACCTGCTTGGTCCTTTATAAGACTGATGACCTTATCAAAATGTGAAAGCCCTCTGAATGTGAATGTATCTGCCATTTTAACTAGAGCCTTTACCTGTCTATGAGATCCTGAATGGAGATCATGGTATGGTGATACTTGTCTCAGAATGACAGCTGTGTATATTCATGATGTGTATCCCTGTGTGTGTGTGTGTGTGTGTGTGTGTGAGAGAAAATATTATTATTAAGATTATTATTACTATTTGGACAACAGGTGTTACCATTGGACAGAGGGAACCCGCCAGGAGAAGTGGTGCCAAGCGGTCAGACCACTGCCGGTGACATGTGCTACGGTTGGCTGAAGATCCCGCCCCGCTGCATGTTGGACCATCCAGATGCAGAGCGGACTCTCAACCACCTCATTTCCGGCTTCGAGAACTTTGAAAGAAAAATCAACTACACCTTTCAGAACAAGGCTTACCTCCTTCAAGCCTTCACCCACGCTTCCTACCATTACAACACCATCACAGGTTAGAATGGGCTGTACATTTCTAAATCTGGTGATACAACATGCATCACAATACAGGGGTTGTGATTTACTATATTACATTACTACAAGCAAGGTCTTGGATGAAAAGACACATCCTTACCAGTGTTATTGCTTATGATCAATCAGTCATCACTAACGCAGTAACGATCTTAGTGCTCACATTTACATATAAATATTACATTTTGGATTCCAGTGGCTCAGTTGGCCAGAGTGCAGGAGAGTCCTACTGCTTAAAGGTCTCAGCTGCTGCCAGAAACATACACTAGGCTAACTTAGCTCTGTAACATGCCCAATGATGACTAGGTTTTAGTTTGTGATGGATGTGATCTTCCCATAAATGTGGATGCTGCTGGAACTTAAACTTTGATGTAGTTGTATATATATTACTTCATCCATTGATGTAAGAACTGTTAACGGTTAATTCAACAGAAATCTAATGGTTCCAAATATGTCATGTTAAAAACGTAGCTTGACGGATGTATTCAAACTCAAACTTGAAATTTTAGATTTTGACAGAATTGTTTTTGGAAATCATGTAGGTGTAGTTAAGACACACTGTATGTTTGCAAGCAGCATTGTGGTTTAGTAAATCATTAGTGTGGAACTAGCTGGACATTGTTTCTTTCCCTCCTCTTCAGATTGTTACCAGCGGCTGGAGTTCCTTGGTGATGCAATTCTAGACTACCTCATAACAAAGCACCTTTACGAAGACCCGCGGCAGCACTCTCCTGGCGTGCTGACTGACCTGCGCTCAGCGCTCGTCAACAACACCATCTTTGCCTCTCTGGCTGTCAAGTACGACTACCACAAGTACTTCAAGGCCATCTCACCTGAGCTTTTCCACGTCATCGATGACTTTGTGCAGTTTCAGTTGGAGAAGAATGAAATGCAAGGCATGGACTCCGAGGTGAGTCTTGTTCTTTCCATGATCACAGCTAGCATCAATACGAACAACAGCCCTATAGGAAAAAACCTAATCTTTCCTGTTGTAGTTCATTCAGAGATCTGCCTGAATAACAAGGCAGTCAGCTTCTGTCAATCTGTTTTATATTCCAGTATTTCAGTACTGAAAAGAAAATGCATTTGGATTTAATTTGCCTGGAAATGGCTATTTTGGCACCAGATCTCTTTCTACTTGAGTAGAGCTTTTAATGCCTTAGGGACAGGAGGCACACACAAATATACTCACACTGCAGTGATATGGTACCACTGCACTGCTGATGTCATTGTTATGACATTAATATATCATTTTGAAGCTGCTAGAGGCAAATACACATTTTCCACTTGTCCACTGTACAAGCTCCTGTTTATAGTGAACAACATGGATAAGGGAAGAAAACTAAATGCTATGAGCCTGCTTCACAAAGACAGGGAACTTCCGTCAGTTAGTGCACTGCACACTGTCCATGCAGTGGATGTATTGTGAGAAGTGGATACCACTCACGCTTCTGTGCTGCACTCTGGACCAGCCCCGACTGCACAGACTACACTGGATCTGTTAGTGTTTCAGATGTGTTATCACTTACAAATATGAATGTGGTGACTTTATAAATCCATATAAAAAAATCAAATGTGTTTTTGATTAATCCAGTAAAATTCATGATAAATCAAGTATGTCATCACAGCGTTGCAAAAATGAAAAACAGTCTCATAAGCTTAGATATGTGAAAATCATGGCTGATAAGGCGGATCACATATCAGTTGATCTGTCGTATCGCTATCACAGCTTTCTTTGGCTGTTTTTGTTTTTACAAAATGAAAACAGAATTGGAGTAGATGCTGAAAGCCACAGTCTGAAGCTGCTCCTGTTGGCTGATCAGTAAGAGGCAGGAAAAAACATGCAGCTAATAGTTACACTACAAACAATGTACTATCTAAATCTAAATATTATATTAAGTGTTTAGATGTTATTGGTCGTCTTATTTTTTGTACCAGCTCCGGCGCTCTGAAGAAGATGAGGAGAAGGAGGAGGACATCGAGGTCCCCAAGGCCATGGGGGATATCTTTGAGTCGCTAGCTGGAGCAATCTACATGGACAGCAAGATGTCACTGGAGACAGTGTGGCAGGTGTATTATCCAATGATGAGGCCACTTATTGGTAAGATGTGAAGAGCGGTGTTTTGCATGATTATTGCACTGATCATGGGATGTAGCCCAGATCTTTGTGTTGAAGAACTGAACATTGATGATGCTGTTCTTTCCAATCCTCTACCGCTTACAGAAAAATTCTCTGCCAATGTGCCACGCTCTCCTGTGAGGGAGCTGCTCGAGATGGAACCAGAAACTGCCAAGTTCAGGTAGAAGATCTGCTCCTATCACCATGTAGATGTGATGATCGAATCTGTTTCAGTTTCTGAGGAGGATAGAAAGCCTCATAAGTTGGATGAAGTTTCATTATCCTTTTTTTTTTTTTTTAATTATATGGTGACCTGAAAGTTACTTATGATAACTAGGAATTGTTGGTGTACACTGATATTGCAGTAATATTGCGTATAAGTGCATCAGATGAGTTGAATTAGTTATTGCCTCTATATATTTGTAAATAATAGGGATTGTTATTGTTTTTCTTTGGTATGAATAGCATGTACATTGGACTGGATTTAAAAACTGAAGTGATAAGTCACTGTTTTGTTGTCTAGGTAGGGGTGGAGGGCTTAGGATAGAGAAGAAGACATTAATCCAATTATAAACTTGATCTGGCTTGATTATTCAGCCTCAAAAATAACTAATGCCTGTCGCTGACTTTCAATCATTTATTGATTTTATAGACTGATAAGTTGCTGAAAGTTCTTCAGTATGAATGTCTTTGTGGGAAATGTTATTTCCATTACATTCATTTGCCACTGACTAAACTTGGGCTGTGAATAACCAAGTAAATTGAGATGAAATAGAAGTAAAAAAGCCTGGTTAAAGTTTTAGTTTAGTTTTAATTAGTTACAACAGTGTTCACTCTCATTTCCGTTTAGTTTTTGTTTCAGATTTTTCTTTAGGATAGGAGTTGTCAAGGACCAGTGTTGTGTGAAATCTAATTGAAGTAGGAAGAGCATTTGTGGGAAGCATGAAGATGCACTGTCACATGTTGACATGCTTTTCCAAGCACTGCTGAAAATATATGAATTTATGATATAATTAATAGTATATTATATTTTTACATTTCTAAATTATTTCCACAGAAGTCCCTGAAACTTCAAGTGGTTGTGAAGGTCAAATGTAGAAATTGTAAAAATGCAGTAGTGTCATTCTGTACAGTCAAACTTCAAGCTAAATGTTTCAGCTGAGTAGAAGCAACTCCACCTCTGGTAAATCACAACATGTTGTAGCTGAATGGTTAAGTTTATATATAAGGCCTGAAGATGGCAGGATGTGTTGAAGCTCACAGTAATTATGAAGTTAACAGCTTTGTTTTATGAAACAATGTGCATAACAATTACAACAATTATGTACATGTTATGTTTTAATCTTGTTTTTGTTTTTTAGCAGCCATTAAGTATGATTTAATTTTAGATTTCTAAATTTTAATTTTCAATTTCTGTTTCAAAACCAATAGTCTTACTTTTAGTTTGACAGTAACCCTGGTGTGTAGGGGAACTGAGTGTTTGTGCAGACGTTAGTTTTACAGTACGTAACATGATCTGAAACCATGTAACCTGTCCTTTACTTGCAGTCCTGCAGAGAGAACGTACGACGGGAAGGTCCGTGTGACGGTGGAAGTCGTTGGTAAAGGCAAGTTTAAAGGAGTTGGTCGCAGCTACCGGATCGCCAAGTCTGCGGCGGCACGACGAGCTCTGCGCAGCCTCAAAGCCAATCAACCTCAGGTCCAAAACAACTAAGCTCCTCCTCCGAGCTCTCAGCATTAGCACCTAAGCTATTATCGCTAACGGAGAAAAGCAAACATCAGCTTTCCAACACAGCGCGATACTAGCCCTATATCTTCAGCCTGTGATGGGCAGCCAGGGAACACCCTCTGGAGATGCAACAGAAGAAGCAGACTGATCTCACAACAGATTTCACATCAAATCTTTTACTTTTTTTGTTTTGTCTTTTTTTTTCTCTTATTTTTTTTGCGCAAACACAATCTTTACTTTTCCGTCTCTGCTTTGTGTAATCACATGAGTGCTTTATTAACGTTTAGCAAAGTGTTTCAAAAGGTCAGGTCGCAATGTCTGTTCCTCAGTTGTTGTTTTGTTTTTTCTTTCTCCTTTTTTTAGATAACCTCAGTGTCGGTAAGGTGAGGTTCCTGCTTATTGTGTAGTATTAGATTGTACATAGTTCAATCAAAGGTGTAAATCAAAGTATGTAGGAAGAAAAAATTAAACAAAAAAAACGCTAAACTCCTCAGCCTGTGCACTAGTGCCAGTCAGTTTTAAAGCGGTTTTGAAAACGCTAACGGCAGACATGGCTAACAGATACCACAGGAGCAAACTCCTGGTGGAACATCTGTCTGAAATCTGTCTTGAAATGGTATTCTTAATCATTTTTGCACTTACTCCATTAGGGTCTGTTGTTTTGAGAATTGTGTGGTCACATTGACACCAAAATCATATTTGTAGCAAAGTATATAAATATATATTAAAAACCTATAAAATACATGAATGATATTTTTGGCCTTAGATGCTAAGGTTCACCCTCATATCCTGCAAAATGGATAGGAATTCCAACATTCCCAGTTACTGTAATTTTAAAGTAGTTTTTAAGCGAGCTTGAGGTTGCATGTTGTTGTAGCTTATGTATAAACCATGACAACTGGATGGCTTCTATAAATGTTCTAAATCTATTGATGTATCTAGAGTGTGTGAGAGCAACAGTAAATGTTTATGGCATTATCTTGGTGATTAGGTTTACTGTATTTTGATACCAAGAATGGATGAAATGGAATTAGTCCTTCTTTCACTAAATGTCTTTCCATGGAGTGAGTCATCCAGTTTTGATAGAAGAAGAGAGAGACATATCACACGTACAATATGCTGCAGACTTTTCTATTGATTGGATACTTGTGCAAGGACACACAATCTTTAAGAAACACAAAAAAAAACAAGGCCAATTCATTTCACTAGTGTTCCTCACATCCCGTACCTACCAAAGCTATAGCAGATGTGACACTATGAGGTTGAACTCAATTCCTATGGATAAGGATACCAGCCTTTCTGTTTCGTTAAATTTGCTTCTCGCTAAATGTTTTTTTTTTTTTTTAAATCTGTCATTGATAAGCCCTTTTTTCACTTGAATACCTCAGTTAATTGCATGCATTTTCTTTTCTTTTTTTCTTTTTTTCTTTTTTTTTTTGGTGCTATGTTTTTGTATTAAGCTTGAATTTCTCATCTTTTTGCACTGTAACTATAATACCTCTTTATTTGACTTTTTTTTTTAATTTTGGAAATCTGTTTGATTTGGTTTTCCTGTTTTGTCAGCCATCAAGCTGTAGAGAAGAGCTGTGTTGTTGTCTCTTCCCCCTCCCATACTTGAGGGCGACACTTGATGAGTTTTTTGAGGGGGAGAAAGTTTATTCTCTGCACATAAACCTAACTGATTTGGTTTTAGCTTCATCAGTTGTTTCTGAATCCTGGGTAAAGTATTAACTGATCAGATAAGGATCGGTGCTTGTAGAGGTAATCAGATTGCACTCATACGATGATGGGACTTGGCTTATCTTCATAAGCAAGCGTTGGCAGAGACCTGTACCTGTATGCTTCCTAAACTGTGTTAGTACAGCTATCTCAAATCTAATGCAGTCGCATAATCTCACCCACAGGTGCTTCTACCTCAAAGGATCGTGTACTCAGTGTTGGTTTGTGCACTAGTTTGCAGTTCATGACATTAACCGACGGCGACTGTCTGTGCCACACAGACGTTATATACAACACAGAAAGGCTTCACTGAGTTGAACCCCACTCACTCATTGTGTCTCATGCCTTGAACTGAAGCAGAACTTGGTGCCTTCCGTGTGGGAGATTAGTGTCAGTGTAGACAGGATCAGAGCGATCAGAGTCTGGCTGGACGTTGATTAGACAGGAGTGGGGGTCGGGGAGGAGAGGCCTAGGTTTGTGAAGAAATTCATGAAAATTTGAATGAACTGACCCGACAGCAGCTGAGCTCCCTGCACAGGACAAAGTCAAAACAAATGGTAACACTGGAGGCTTGCTAAGCAGCTGGGCGAAGTGAGCAAAGCATCTTAGGTCACAGTTGCAATTGTTTTTGGCCACTTAATTAATTGCAGATACGCTTGGATGTGATCAGTATAACAGTAAAGCACATTATGAAACTGAATTAATAGCTAATCTTGAAGTTACATCATTTTAAATAATTTATTTTTTAGTGTTCTGGGGGAGGTGCACTAATCCATAAACAGAACGCTGGACTCGTCAGCTGGTGCTGTGAGTACACAGCAGGTCCAGTCTCTCTCTCTCTAGCTTTTGTTAGTGTGCTTGTTTGCTGAAAACATCTGGCTGCTACTGCTGGAAGCAAGCTCGATGAGAGCAGAGTTTACAAGCTGCAGAACAAAACAACCATAGCTGCAAGATGCTAAAAGTTGTGTAAAGCTGATGGAACGAAGACGCTGAGTCTTCATGAATTAGTCACAACCCCTTTCACATGACACGCCCTCATTTGATCAATAGTTTAAGGAAAAAGTGTATTTTTTTTCTTTAAAGGGCGACTACACAGATTTTCACCTTTCTTTCTGTGCTTCTAATTTAGAAACTACATATTTATGAATGGTATTAAACTCCCTTCTCTCTATTAAAGAGAACTCAATTTCAGTTCAAATGGTGTCATCTGGAAGAGTAGTGTTGAAGCAGTGTAACCAAGACTAGAATATCTGTAGCAACATGACATCATCTGAACTAGACAAACTCATAAAGTCATCTGGAGGTGCTTTTTGAAATTTGACAAGGCAGAGGGATGTTTAATTCCATTCATATACACATTTTGAAAATTCATTACTCAGGGCTCTGTTGTTGGGATGGCATGTAGTTAAGTCTGTCATTTTGTGCTCACATGGTCAAAAACTGGAGCAAAATACTATTGTACAATAGAATAGGTAGAATAGGTGTGTGTGTGTGTGTGTGTGTGTGTGTATATATATATATATATACACACACACACACACACACACACACTTAACAAGTTGTATTTGCAATAATATCTCCTGCTTTCAAGTTCAGGCTGTAGGTTATAAATTCAGTTTTATTCCTGGTGATCACTTCTTTTCTCAGACTGACATGTTAATCCTTGCTGTCTGCTAACAGCTGTGCTGCTCCCATATCTGTTAGGGTGCCATACATTTCATATTGTGGGTGTGAATTTGTGAAATCCTTCAGTTCTCATGTGAATTAGTTTACACTTGGACTTTAGTATATCTTTATCCAGCCTGTGAGTGCAATCTGTCATTATGTCTCAAGCAGCTGTGTGACCCTCTATAGTCTACCTGGCCTGTGCTTCTTCATTTCCTCATTAGAGAGAGACATTGTCAGACTTTAGATTTGGAGTGTGAGGCCTTACAGTCACACACCTTCAATGATCTCAGTCTGTAATGTCACACGGCCATTTCGACCTGTTCTCTGGTTCAATACACTAAGTATCCATGAGATTCTAGGAGGGACAGGGAACGGTTTACTTTTAAGTTTAAAAAAAAAAACAAAAAAAAAAAAACAAGAATGTGAAATCACTCATTTGTGCCACGCCCAGTCTGTTTTTGTTTGTGACCATTGAAAATAAGGCTCACAAATAATGTTGTCAGCCACAGGTGGCATCAAAATCCAATAACCTCGCCTCATATGTTTGTCTTTTTTTTTTTTTTTGAGGAGGGAAATGTGTGGGAAAGCTGAAGCTGAGGTAGTCCTGCTGTTTCAGAGCAGACTACGTTTTCTTGTACTGGCAGATTACATTTTGTTTGCCTTTTTTCTTTTCTTTTTGTACATGTAGCACAATTGAGCATTGCACTTGGGCGCCATACTTTACCTCATGTCAGAGCGTGAAAGGGAGTGAACGATGGAGGAAGAAACGGAGAAGTGTATATATGATGCCGTAATGTTACGAGGACTAACTTATGGTTCAGGCTTTGCTGCTGTTTCTATTGCTGGTATTACACGAACCAGAATAAAGGGCTTTGGGAGGTTAGGGGGGACAAAATGTGCCTCTAAGTAAACATCTGATAAATGCACTGTAGAAAGAAAAAAATCTCAATCTGGGGCTAAAAAGTGTGGATGTGTTGTTGACCGACGTCCTGCCTTAAGCTGTCTAGAAATAAATAGAAAGTCCAGTCTCATCTTGAATGATAACCTGACGCTCACAGTTGAATTCTCTTCTGACTACTTTGACATGGACGTCACCTCATCAGTGCTCCCAGCCTCTTTCTACTCATTTCGTGTGTTATTTTGGTCCACACGACGAACCTCCCCCAGCCCTTTATTGTGAACCTAAAGGAAAAATCCACTCAAACTTGCTCCTGTACGTTTGCAAAGATCATAATGAAATGTTCATTGTTAAAGTAGTGTTCACGCTTTTCTTCAACATGTTCAGTTCCACATCAGATGGTGAATTCCTGTCAGGTGGGGCTGTCTTTTTCTTATTGAACATCACTTTGTATTTCAAGAAAAATGAAAATTCAGTGTATAAATATCAATGTTAAAATTCTCAGTGATTGAGCGCAACAGACTGTGCCTTGTATTTGCATGACACAATGATGACATACTATCAGTATAATGTGTGGAAATATTATAGATTTTAGACATGGATTCATAAATGTGGATAAAGGTGAAAAATGTTTCACTCACTATCCTGTTATTGGTTCATCTTAACAAACTTTCGGCATTGAGACCCAGATCCAGAACTGTCATAATACTCATCAGTCCTGCATCTGGATCTGTGTCACTCACACGCAAACTCACCAGATGGCAACAGCAGTAAAAAACAGAAAAATTTATGTGATGTTCAAATGTAAAAATATCCGTTCTGCAAAAATATTGGCTTCTCTGACTGATATGTACCAGTATTAGTTTGTTAGCATAATGCTATTGTATCAGTGCACAAGCAGCTCTTGTTGCTGGTTATAGAAGAGCTAGTTGGAACACATTCATAGATTTATTGTTTAGTTGTTGATCCAGTTCCCAACCCAGGGGCCTAAAGATAAGTCTGAGGCACCGTCAGATGAAAGTTCTGAGACACCAATGCTTTATTTCTTAGACGTTTCCTCTGTCTGTGGTAGTAGGTCCGTTTAAAATGTCCGTGGAGACACAAGCGTTTATCATATGAGTTTTTATGTAAAATCTTACTCTGAATTAGCTGCACCTGTCAGATAAATGTAGTTGGGTGGTAAGTACAGTAAATTCCCTGTGAAGTGTGAAGTACCAACAATTTGTGTTTTTCAGCTTCATTACTCAAGTGAAGTATAAAACAATTTACTGAAGTACATGTACTTTCCTTTTTAACTACTTAAAGTATAAGATGCGTGAGCTTGGCAACCTGCTGGATGAAA
Organism: Helostoma temminkii; assembly: GCA_900302695.1. Classification (NCBI taxonomy): domain Eukaryota; kingdom Metazoa; phylum Chordata; class Actinopteri; order Anabantiformes; family Helostomatidae; genus Helostoma; species Helostoma temminkii. The sequence continues at coordinate 16,535 of OMLM01010099.1, read as the reverse complement.
GCAACAAAGAACCCATGGTTTACCCAGAAATGAAAATGATAAAGAAGACCTTTCTGTTTCAGACACAGTCGTGCTTACTTCCTACCATCCTGACAGTTTTGTTCTCTCTGTAACGTGTTCAAAGCTTATGGAGATGTATTAGGCCTAGGAAAAAAAAAAGTTCCTTGTTTTCATATTTACTTCTTTCAGGTTTTCTGTTGACTTCTGTTCAAGTTTTAGTTACAGACACTTTTATTGTGAAGTTCTTGAAGTGCTTTTAATTTGTATCTGGTGACCAACAGTACTTGTGTTATAATGTGGATTTTTCCTTTAAGGTCTGGTCAAAAAGTATGAATGATTTTATAAGAGCCAAAATGTCCGATTAAAACGTGGAAGCAGGACAGGGAAAGATAATCGTCTCTTGAAGCCAGCACGGAGCACAGACTGTTCACGGAGCAGCAGAACACCAGCAGAGTGGAGCTAAATGGAAAGAGTGACAAACTGTTTTGTTTCATTATGGGGAATTATGGGCCATCACAACCTGCAGCAAATGTTTAAGGGACATTGGAATAGAATTTGAACTCCTCACTCATACTGTAATACCGTGCTGCAGTGGTTTGCGGTCTGCACCTTATGGATCACAAATACCTTTAATTTTTTTTTTTATTTTTTTTTTTGGTTTTTTTACCTTTTTTTTCTCCTTTTTTTTTTATAATTGTAGCCCAGTATATCTACAATAAAAGTAATGGTATGGTCATTTACTTTGGGTCCTGTGAGGTTACTTAACCATTTACAGGTGATGAAACAATACAAGCTCAGAGGCTTGTACTTCACTTCCTACAGGCTTGTGAAACTGAAGTAGTACATAAGTTGAATAATTGCAATATATTTGCTACTGGCCTGATTTCTTTATGATTTGAATAGTGAAGAGTGTTTTTTGATCACGTCCTACACTTCTGATGCTGTATCAAAGGTCTATATATATATATATATATATATAAAAAAAACAGGTCCCTGACCTCCCCGACTGTTTCTGTACATTTTCAGGCTGATAAACTTTGCAGATC
>OMLM01010096.1:224115-235804 GCA_900302695.1 Helostoma temminkii | reverse complement strand
TCCGTCAGTGGACGGACCGAGGGGCCGCGCTGGAGAGAGTGAACAAACGGCAAGTCCGTTACTTTATACCTGACGTGACGTCATCGGGTCCCGATGCGTCCCGTCCAATCAAGGTGTGGGGGTCCCGTTTGAGCTCACCTTCTTATCAACTCAAATCGGGCCCGTAGGCCAAAGTTTTATGGCTCTTTGTTTGATTTGGCTTAGCACATGGTCTGTGGTCCCAACAGTGATTAGCAAAAACAACTTTAGCAATTCATTGATTGATCATAAAATCTCTCACTTTTATGTCTTTGGAGAAAAGGCACTGAGAGTACCTGTAAGCAAACCATGATGTTTAAAGTCACTGTCACACTTTGATTCTTGTGAAACCTCTGTGCGTGTGTCTGCCTGTGGGACACTGATAAAACAGAGACTGGCGCATATTTTAAGGTGTCTCAGTGTGAACTTGATGTGTGTCATTGAGATGCAGGCAGAATGTTTGTTGTGTCACAACCTCAACTGTCTTGTCAGGGCTTGTCAGAACAGGTGTCTCAAACTCTGATCCCCCTTCTTCAGATCACTTCCTCCAGTTCATGCTCTGTCATTTGTTTTAACCTGGTTGCTTGCAAGATTTTCCATTTGATGGCGTCTGTTGTTCACTTATTTCATGCATCCTGCTCTTCATCACCTGTCAGCTGTGAGGCTGGTGAGGCAGATCACAAGGGCTTAATATTGTGTCAGTCTAGGTTGTTTTCTCTCCCTCTAATTCCATATTTATTTAATGCCATCACATTGATTTGAATATAAAACTTCCTTAAATGACTAATACTGTACTTGAGACATTAAATGCAGAGTGTATGTCATGTATGATATGGGAAAGGATTATCCAGTACAGCAGTACAAAAGGTCTCAAGACCTTGAGTTGGTGCATACCGTCAAGCCTCACCTAGGTTTTTATCTTTACTCATCTGCAAAGCGTAACAGCACATTTTCTGTGCATTCCACCTTGGGGTTAAAAACTGGGGTTCCTCTCTTATCATGAATGCTTATATGTGCCTCTCTATGCACGACACAACAAGATGACGTTGTAGATAGAACTAATGAATGCCAAAATGTCAGACATCAACATGATTGAGCCAGCCTGTCTCACCCTGTGCGGCAGCTGATTGTGTCCTGCTTTAAAGTCATTCAAGATCATGCATTATATGTAAAGAGCTAGTGCTGCATGATGTTTCCCCTAGTTCCCCTGCAACACCTTTGTTATTGCTGTGCATTTGAAAGGTTTGAGATTAAAAAAATGTGTATGAGGCCAAAGTTGGGAATCTCAGTGGTATTTACACCTAGATACATTACACACCACTGACTGACAGGTGTTTCTTCATGCCCAGGTGTGCCCTGTGAGATAGATTTTCAAAGAGACTACTCTTGGTATTAGCCATGGATTTCCCCTGTGAAGACTGTATTTGTTTATAAAAAGGATAAGTCAGCATGACATCCAAGGAGCTGTATATGGAAGAAAATCAAGCTGAATATGAGAAAAGAGGGAAAAACAACCAAGTGCGATAAATATAAATAATTTCTGCTTCTCTTTTCTGTTAACAATCTGTATGATACACAATGCCCTCCGTCTTGGATAATGTTTGCACTGGAAGTAAATGTTGCTTATAGACAGTTAAATCAGACACCTATGCAGAGATAATCAGTCTAATTAAAAACTGGACTCGAAAAGTTGTAAACTTCCTTTTTATTAGAGATGTGAAATTTAAACAATGTTGTGATCCACAGTCGGCCTCATTAACACTAAGTAATCAGTTTGTCATAAACAGTAATTGTGTCTTTAAGTACAACACTCCTTGTCTGTAATGGCTAGTTTTTACTAGTAATATGGCATAATTTTTTTTTTTTTTTTTCTGGTCAAAATAATTTAGCCGTAATTTAGTAATTTAAATGACAGACTAAGTAAACACGGAGAAAATTGAATTATACAATATATTACACAACAAAAATAATGATTATTTAAAATTGCTTTAACTGTGACTTATGTGAATCATGGCTCATTGGCGAACAACAACAAAATGGCAGTGGCTTCACAGGTAAATTATCTGCAGCGTTATCAAATAAACCAGTGAAACCAGTTATTCCAGTCTCCTTGCATCGATTTCCTCATTTAATTGTGTTGTTTGAGATAATACACGTTTCATACCTATATGACAGGTGTGATTGTGTGTGTTAACTTTAGTACAGCTGCTGAAAACACCTGCTCAGATGGGACAGATGTCTCAGCGATACCGTCATTAAAATGCATCAATTTCAAGAAAACAACAGGGTGTCGCTTATACAGTTCATCACTGCTGATTATCTTTGAAGCATGTTTAATTAGAGTAATGTTACTGTGTGTCCCAAACATTATCAGCGGCATTCCCTGCAGTCTGACACTCTGCTCCCAGCTCCTTTAACTGTGCTCCAGGCTGCTGGCTGAATCACACAGCTTTAACTGACTGACACTTTCAAACCTGAACAGTTGTATACAGTTAAACTGATGCCGTGAACAGTGTGACTTCACTGGCACATTAAATGGATAATCCTGCATGTTAATTATACACAGTGAGCCAAGATGACTCATTCAAGCTGCATAGTGCATTATTCTTCAGCCTCACCATACATATGTATGTTCCAGATGACCGTGTTAATCTCTGCAGCCCCTCTGCTGATTTGATGAGTGGATGACAGGGTTTTTATAAAGGCTTCACCATGGTGTCACTTTTGATCTGCTGCTCATCTTAATATCTGTTTAGCTGATTTCTCACCCAAAATCCTTCCAGACTTAATATTGTGAATGTGTGTGTGGCAGATGGTAATTTTGACATGGCTAGTGATCAGAAGCTTGCCCATACAGGAAACCACTCAGAGGGCAATATCAAGCAGCATACACTCACAAAAAGAATTTAGTTATGTCAACCATCTGTGTGTTTGGCTAAAGAGATAATATTTGCACAAACTGTGCACTGACAGGACAAAATGTGTCAGTAGGCATAATAAGACAAAGGTAATCGTACTTTGTGTTTGGGAGCTGTCACAAATTGTGTTGTTTGTGTTGTTTGGTTCAAATATTCTCTGGAGCATTTGCCCTTTCGTTTTCGTGTGTGTGCATGTGGAGATCGGGTGTTGACTGACTAGTAATACTACTTTAAATAGCTGTCGAATAAGGAAGGGGATAACCGAAATGTTGACCTGTCATCACTTCATTTATTTTTGTTTATCCGGGGCCGTTCCATTTGACTTCATGTTTACAAAACTCAGGGTGTAAACAGAAGAACTAACAATAAAAGTTTTTTGTTTTGCAGTCAATTGAAATTCTATCAAAGTAGAATCAATCACATGATTAGAACCATATAGCTCCATTTTTTTCTGAAGGAGAGAAACTCGATACAACAGCTCGGTAAATATTAAACATTTCCTATATTGTCTGGTGTTTTGCTGAGCAGATCAACGCCCACTCATTCGCTGTGAATATTCCAGACAGTTACTGTTGCAACTGGCCTCACTAAGACTTTGTACTAGTGGGGGCTCACAGGATAAAGTGACTTGAATGTTTGCATTCTCACAAACCTTCAAACCTTTTTATGGTTGTATAATGTTTTTGAATTATTTCAGCACGGTGTCCTCTCTCAACATGATTTAGTCAAATTGTAATTTGACTGTCTTTGTATTTGAATAGTCTTTTGATATTCACTTGCAGTGATGCTTTTGATGCTGTCAAGTGCATGTGCTTCGTTGTGATTATTTGTGCCAGCGCACTGTATCTGCAAAATTAATAATGACTTCAATTAATTACATCTTTGATGCTTTGAAGTGCACACATTACACAAGCCTCTTCGGTACATCAGTTGTTAGGCAGCAGCAGGACTGACATACTGTACCTGTGAAGTGCAGCAGTGATAAATAACTTAAATCTGTCATGTATATTGTTGACTTTGATAATGCCTAACACGCTCCACAGCACACTCATATATCGCACATTAACTTGCAATCCTTTACCGATAACCTCCACACACACACACATACACACGCATATACACACACTCACAGAAGTGGAATGCAATGTTTTCATTACCCCTGACCAGAATACCCCTGACCAGAACTGTCAATCAGAGGAACTTGGCTGCACAGTGACATTGCAGCACCATCCAAGCTACAAAAATTCCCCCCATACCACCCACATACATACACGCAAATACCCTCCCACTGTGTGTTAGAATTCTTTCTATCTAGATGAGCAGGATATTCATCTCCAATAATGCAATAATGCTGCAGAGTTTGTAAAGCAACTGAAAATCAATAGCTGATAAAAAGGCACTTGACAACAATTCTCTCTGTTCTTCCCTCAAGCTACAGTGTGATTTCTTATGTGATTACCCCACCTCTGATTCAAGTTCTATCTAGGCATTAGTTCATTAGTTCATTTTCCATTCAAGTCAGGATCTTCCTGAGCGGCGGCCAGTGACGACAACAGAGGATGGAGGAGTTCAGAGGTCAGGGTCGTTGAGATTGCATGTTCTGCCTCTAATCGTTTGGAGGACAGCGATGTTTGGGCTTTTCCTGTTCCCAAACACAGGAGCAGAAGGATATTTTCAATCTACAGTGGCCTTGAAATACCCTTGCTGTCTCTCTTCATTATGCCTGGAAATGTGAATCTGTCCAGATAGAACATTTAAAACCTCTTTAGTCCCAGTCTATCTAAATAGCACTGCATTTTTAAAATCCTTCTGCCTCTCTACTCTTATCTCGTCCAATTCTATACTTCAGTTCTTGTGCTAGGCTTTACTGCTCTACTCCATTACCAGAGAGTCAAAGCGGTTGGAAATCCAGCCGTGTTGAAAAGAAATTGGATAAATGGGACATGGGGAAGCAATGTTGTAAATGAGCCTCAAGCAGATGAACTATACTTCAAAGCAAAGATGATTCCAGTAAATACTCACTGATACAGGTATTAGAAATTAATAAAACTGTTAATGTTAATGGTTAAATGTGCTTACATAATGTTCCCCCGCTGTCTTCTGCCTTTAACCGGATATTAATAAACAGCGTTTAATATGACTCAGTAGTGTGCTGACTACAGGTCTTACCATTTTCTAGTAGAATTTCTTAATAAATATTGCAAAAATTACATTACCGGTGTTGATATAAATTGACCATTTATAACTATCGTTGTAGGTCTTCATACTTGTGAATGCATGGTTTTTAGCAGTTTGCAAGTTATGGTACAGTTACATTACCAGTGTGAATGTAGTGTTTGCATATGGAGATGTTTGTCACATTGGTAACATAGCTAAAAGGTTAAAGCCAAATTAGACGGTAAAACAATGTCCTTAATAGCCTCTTCAAACTCCAAATCCCATATTTTGCTTTGTGCATCTGCTTTATCTACAAGTTGTGGGTAAAGTGCCACTTTTAATGGCAGTGTACTATTATACTTTCGTAGTATCAGTATACTGTGCAACACAACCTCAATCTCATCTCTCTCCTAAAAATGAGGCGGAAACTTCAAAGTGCAGTGAAGCATGGAGAACAGCGATGAAACTATTTTAGCAACTGAGTGTGTATTGTGTGTTCAGTGAGCCAGAACAGCAGACTGTTGCTCATAGATTTTTCTACATGCCATCCTGACACATGGAACATCTTACTTTCTCAGGTTTTGGCCAAATTGATGCTACATGGTAAGAGACAGCTGTAGTCAGGAAGTAAAGCAGTCAGCAGTTCATTCCCCAGTTCCTCCCACCTCCACATGTCAGTGTCTTTAAGCAAGATACTGAACCCCAAGTTGCTCTCGTGGGTAAGGTGCCTTACATGGCAGCGAGAGAGGGAGAGAGTGTGGTTGAATGAAAAACATTGTATTTGGATAATGTAGTAGAATAATGTAGAAAGATGCTCTATACCAAACTGCCCTTGACTATTATGTTTATAGTATAAAGACTGTAACAGTGGTTCTGTCAATAATTTATCCCAATCTACCAATGCCTGGACTGAAATGGGCCTATTTCATGACTGAAAGTTGAATTTTAATGGCTCACTGCTGTCTGTGTACATCCCCGTGAGGCCAAAGTCAACAACCATGCACTCTTGTGTAGCATGACCACATGTGCAGCCATATACTGTATGTGCTGAGTGCGTAGTGTCATATTTGAATAAGATCAGTTCCTGATACCATAGTCAGAGATTTAGTGAACACATTTATGATACATGTGGTTTGCATAGACAGTTTATCTAATTTCATACGTTTAACAACTTTTGTGCTATTTGGACAGTTTATCACAAAATTATCACAGTTTTGTTTTATGTAATTTGGAGTTTAGCTGAATAGCACAATAGTTTTGTGGAATATCTTCTGGTCTTCCTAATTTAGCAAAAAGGCAGAGCCCTCTTTGAATAGTATGAATAGCACTGCCTAGTACTGATTCCCTTTTCATATCAGAGATAAAGTCATATGTGGAAGTTAGTGCCCCCTCTTCATTCTGTGTTGTTGTTTTGTGTGTAAATTAATAAAAATCATCAGATCATAACAGGTCTTGGTATTAGGAAAATACAACCTCAGACAAACAAAAACATATAACTTTTTTCCATCATGTCATTATTTATTTACCAAAAATGAAGCCAAAAAAAGAGGGTCCATTTACTGCTTCCATAGGATTTAAGAGGGTAAGTTGCAGCCAGGTTCTTTTAATCATCAGCCCTTGATTAAATGATGGTCACCAGGTGTGCAGACGTCTATAAAATAAAAGCAGAAGTTTTGGCAGTTTTCTGGTCTGGAGCGTTCACATGTGTGTGTATACAGTGGCAAGAGGGAAAGACAAACAGTGGTCTTAAAGAGGCAACTGCTACTGCACATCAGTTTGGAAAGGTTAGAAAACCATTTCCAAACAATTTGGAGTCCAGCGTGCTACAGTGAGAAAGTTTATTCACAAGTGGAAAGCATTCAGAACAGTTGCCTTTCTTCCCAGGAGAGGATGTCCATGCACACTCACCCAGTGTCAGACTGCTCAGAGAAATTCAAAAGCACTATAGAGCTACATCTCGGACCCTACAGGCCACACTGAGCATGTTAAATGTTGTAGTACATGATACCACAATTAGAAGAAGACTGAAACAAATACAGTTTCTTTGGAAAGGTTGTCAGGAGAAACCTTCTGATGTGTTAAAAACTAAACCAAACACAGCATAAAGCAAAAACGTCTTATATCCACTGTCAAGCACGGTGGTGGAGGGGTGATGATTTGGGCTTGTGCGTTGTATTTTCCTAATGCCCAGTCCCGTTATGGTCAGATAATTTTCTATTTTTTTATTTATGTTTTTACACAAAAAAGTGGGAGCACTAACTTTTACACATGGCTCTGCTCTGTTATGCACTGCCTTTTAAAGTAACTGGTGTGCTGTGGTACTAAATGATTCTTATAGTTTTTCATTCCAGACACCCTACTGTTCCTCCATCTGTTCCCACAGAGCTAATGTCACTACATCAGCACTCAGCATATAGACTTCATGGCACCCCACTAGGCAAATATACATTGTTATATAAACATGCACACATACACTGAAGGCAAATATACATTCTTTTGGAGGAGGAATGTGTGCAAAGAAATCATGCAGAGAGTGTAGAGCAGGACTGAATTACTGAAAGATGGCTAAACTAAGTAGAGAGTTTATGAAGCCTTTTATGAAGCCTTATGTTAAGCCTTCATGTATTGTAGGACTGTAGCATATGATTGTTGTCATTTGATCCATGTAATTTTTCTTTTTTACCAATTCAGAGCTGGGACATTTGATTGACAAATTAATCTGCAGCTATTGTTCTAATTGATAAATTCCCCAGTTCAGCTTCTTAGTTGTGAGAAATTGGTGCTTTTCTTTGTTAATGTGATTGTAAAACTAAATGTCTTTGAGTGTAGTAAATAAATATGTCACATTGGACCCTTGGACTCTGTTTTCTGACAAAGTTGTATAGAACCTCTAACAATGTGGACTAGACAACGAACAATAAATAGAGCTTTAACCACATACTGACCTCCTCCAGCTGAAAGTAGTGCTTCCACTGATGCCTTTTATAAATATATGCAAGCAGAATTCAGCAACAACCTCTTGCAGCCTTGTTGGCCTTGTTCAGTCAAAAGCTGAAAATCATATGCTTCATATGCTTCAATTGGGACACCCCTACCCCTCACATGAAAGTGGAAAACCAATGGGTAGGGCTAAGGAGAAGAAATGGGATTGGGTGTAAGTCTTTGTTTTTCTTCAAAATATGGTATGGGTTGGAGATACTTTTGCGAAACAGAGTATCTTGGCTAGTAGACATTTCAGGTCCAGGTCACTTGAATGAAACATAACTTTTATTAATGTTATTAGTAACACCTGTGCCTTTTTTACAATGATAAATCAACATGTGTAATGTGTCTATTTATTGCTAAGTTCAATTACTGAAGTGCTGTACACAACATAGACCTTTCTCATCATTCTACTTCCTCTTTCTGCTCTTACACTAGCACCTTCACTCATTCTGTGACTAAGTGTGAGTTGGGTATGGGGAGGAAGAGAGACTGGCAGATGTAAACTGGAAGACACACTTTGTGTGTGGGAGATCATACCGCCGAGGTCATGCAGCCTACGACTTGCTCCATTGGCAAGGGTTTGTGAGGACACCAATGACTTCCTTTTTTTAATGAAACTGTGGCTTCAATCATTTTAGTCATGTGGCAAGTAACAGGTGTGACAGGTGATCCGGTGCCTGTAATTAAATACAGTAGCAGCTGAGCTGTGTTCATCACCATGTGCCATATTGGTGTCTACTACTGCTGACTGGTTCCGGGATTCACTGGATATAGTGTGAATTAACAGAAACAAGGGTGCATTGAACAAGTCCAGTTTTTGTTTGGTCCCACAGCACATTTGTGGGTTGTTGCTTTCAGATTACCACAAGAGGATTGTGGGAGTTGTGTGAAAATTCACAGTTAAGGTGTAAAATTCATGGTTAAAGTAAAGGGTTTGCATTAATAAAAGTACTAATTGGTTTCATGAGGCTGACACATAAAGTGCTGTCTAATAAATGTGCAATATGTCTGATAAAGAACACATACATGACTTATAGGAAATCTTGCATAATTTGTAGTGTCTGTTTTCATGCATTGTATGTTGTCTATTGAAGTTTCGAAGTTTTACCTTCAGGAGGTTTAAGGACCCCCAGTGTCCATTTTTCTGACTTTTATGTATTTTTTTTCTTTTTCTCATGAAGTGCTGAAAACACAGCTTTCTCCTTTCAGTGCAACTGTTTCAGAGGGTGGCATTACTCTTTCGTTTTTGGGAGCAGATTGCTGATAATTGCTGTTGTTTGATAATGATCAGTTGCTTTTGGACAACAGAGCAGATTAAATCTACAATTTCTCTTTTTTCTGATTCTTGAACAATCTTTTGTTTTTTGTTTGTCCTGTAAAAGGTTTTTCTTCTGTGTCACAGGTTGTCACTTTTTGTGGACTTCTGAATCTTAAACATCTCATCCCCCTCTCATCTCTGATTCTCTCTTCGTCTTCTTTCCAACCATCTTGACTTCCTCTGTTTCTTAACTTTTTGACTTTGTCAGCCTTCCCGTCTCTACTCTCCTGTATCATGTCTAATTATCGAAGTCAGTGTGTGTCTACGGGGACCTTCCAATACCTCCTCATCAAAGCCTCTGTTTGTGTTTGCTTGTTTATCTCTGGCTGCTATTCTAGGCGCTCTCCTGGAGCCCTGATGAGACACAAGCCTCCACTCCCTACGGAGGCTTGTACTGTAAGCTGTCACTGCACCTCCAGTCATTCAAAACACTGCCAAAATGAGACATTGTCTCTTTTTACCTTTGTTGCTCTTGAAGGGTGCATTCTCTCTTGTCTCTCAATCTCTCTGTACATATTGTGTGTGCATGTGTGTGTGTGTGTGTGTGTGTGTGTATATATGTGTATGTATATATACATACACACACACACATGCACACACAATATGTATATATATAATATATATATACACACACCACACAGTATATTCTCATATATAATTTTGCTCATCCCTCCACTTGCCAGTTCAGTTGTTGAGATAACTCCAGAGTAATAAAAGACAATGCCAGAGGTTGTTTTCCCATCAAAATATATACCACTCTCTTCTGTTTCCATCGTGCTGCTCTCCCCTGTACAAACGGTAAACCTCTGTTTTCATGCTGTTTTATCTGAGACTGTTTCCTCTTGTGACCCCACCCTACACCTAGAGGAAACCAAAGGGATCCTTCAGGTGTTAATAGAGAGACTTTCTTACTTTAATAACTCACAAGAGCTACCATATTGTATATTCTGGGCTGAAATCAGAAACTTTATTTGTATGTGACCCTTGGATGGAGTTAGGGGATCAGCAGAAATGAGTAATGTGTTTGAGGGGTGATCTGTCAAAGCCTTGACTGTAACATAACAGCGTGTCATTGTATTTTGATGTAAAAAAAAACTGGCATTTGTAACAGAAAGAGGCTCAGTGTAACTGTGATCTTCCCCACTGTGAGATCTCATTTATGGTCATGTTTGAATGTGTTTGTTGGTCTAGGACAGAATTCTTTGCACATCACATGGGATTGTCAGTGACTGGAACATTATTGCTATCAGAGCATAAAACCATCCAATTTCCAATATCAGTGTGTTCACTGTAATTATTTTTACTACATTTGTATGCTGTTTAACTAAAACCACCCTGTGCAAAATTGCACAGATGCCAAAAATAAGTGTTGTTTCTCTCATGAGAAGTTGTTTTTAAATGCAACGCCTTTAAAAGGTTTCTGTCTAAAAGCAGAGTTACAGCTCCTGGTGGCAGGAGCTCATTACTGACTCAGTTGCTGTGAGCTGGTATGACTGTAGTCTATGCTCTCTCATGTACCACTGAGTTTTGGGGAACTCAAATATTGTCCCATTTAGTGTCAGCTTCAGGGGAAAACAAATATTGTCTATGCATATTTTCTTTGTGGTGCCTGCAGCTGTGTCATGACAGAAACAAAAGGCCTAATGGTAGTGTGGGGGACACATTAGATAGTGGTGAGGAAGACTGTTGGTCATGGTGGCTCTGCAGACAAAGGTTCTTACTACCATACACTTATTTATGCTTCATAAATAGCAAAGGGTGAAATCCGACCTGTGTTCTTGTGTTACTGCTCATTAGTATCCTCTGATGTAGCCGTGAGTTTTAGGAACTAACGTAGAAATGCTGTTTGATTATCTTCATAGATCACATGCAGCTTTAGGCTTTTAAAGACAAAAATAACAAACCATACATCACAAAAAATTGACAGCTCAACAGAAGGAAATGCTAAGTAGTTAGTTACAAAAGAATCACCTGAAGTAATAGCCTGAGTTCATGCTTTAAAACAGAAAATATCTTGTCTGGGAATGTGCTGTATAGATCCAGTTGACTTGTTTTGAACTTATTCACCCATGTCTTGTTGTGTCACAGGTATCAGGATGGATGAGACGGAGAAGTACAAACAGCGACTAGAGGCCATTGCTGTAAGTCCATGTGCACACACACACACACACACACACACACACATACACTTTCAGTGTACACATATTTTACCCAAGAAAAATACTGCCAAGCTAGCAAAGTGACGCTTTACCACTGACACAGTTCTGGTGGGTCCTTTCGTATATTATAGCAT
>OMLM01010096.1:159890-181796 GCA_900302695.1 Helostoma temminkii | reverse complement strand
ATAGCACTTCCTGCCCTGTGATCCTATATTAATACACTGGGATAAAGTATAAACACAGACACACACACACACACACACACACACACCAAACACACTGAGCAACACAAAACAAACTTTTTTAATGCGTATGGATCGGGGTTGTGAATGTGGAGAGGGAATTCCATAAAGGAGTCCCCATCGTCGCAGTGTCCTCACTCGCCCATTCCTGCACACAAACAAACACGGATCCCATTAAGATTAGAGTTCAAAATTGATACTTGCACAATATTTTCAATACTACAATGTATAATATAGCTTTTTGTTTCAACCTAAAAATATGAGTAGAAGGACTGGGTTTAAATTTTAAGTCAAGTCAACAAATGCAATTAGTTTGTCTAACTTCTTTGTCTAACTAAAAGTTTTTTTTGATTAAATATTATGTTATGCTAACTTGTGACTTAGTTCAGTGACTTAACACCAACCTTTATCGTGGTTCACACAATTTTTATTAGTGTGAAAATAAACAACCACAACCAAATGTATGTAAAGATACAAAGCGTCTTTTCACCATGACTATTTCTTTAAACTACTTAAATATTATATATAATTATTTGAAGAGAGTTATATCAAACAATGCATGCTGGGAAGCCTCTGGGAAGTTTTTTCATCAACTTAATTTAATAAGTTGAGTGAATTAATTCATTCAGCTCATAATTTTAAGATAGAAGACTTCAAGTCAGAACAACTAATATTTCTTGAGTTCTGACATTAATAACTAAAAATTTTGAGTTTAATTGGCTTGAAGTTGTAGAACTTGGATATTTATGTTAAGTTGATTAAAAATGATTAGCAGATTCAGCAAAATCAATGAATGAGAATTGTACCACCACTGTAGGACAACACATATCTTGGCCTAATATCACTGTCATTGTTATCATTACATAATCCCCAAAAATCCAGTAAAGAAGATTGAAGATTGTGTAACATCCTGCTGTTGTTCCTCTGCAGTTAAAGTTTTCAGATTAATTCCTCACTTCTGCTCTGCCTCAATTTCAAAGTTCCTGTTCCTGTTCAATTTTATCTTTCCTACAGTCCATCAGTTCTTAGATGCTGTTTTTCTTCTAATTTTTTTCATTCTGTCTATCTTACTTATTCCAAAAATAATAATTTTTCCTTGAACTTCATAAAAAACATAAAAATGCTTGACACTGATGGATTCTAATTATCAAAGCCTTTCTCTATTGCCAGCCTCACTTAATGTTATACACTGTAACCTAAAGGAAAAATTCTTTATAAGAAAAAGGTCTTCATGGTATCCAGGATTCTTCTTGTTAGTTAGGGTTACTTTTCTGTGTTGGTCAGTGATGGTTGTTCAGTGACAGTGCAAAGAGAGAGAGAGAAGCTGCAGAGAGCCTAATGAGACACCCCTTCATCAAGCTCATTAATGGAACTGATTACAACTAATGAGAGGAGGACTGAAACCCTGCACAACAGCACTAATGAGGAAGATGTGTGGGTCTGTGTTGACAGTGTGTTTATCATACAGGGTGTTTGGTGATTAACAGTATATGTTTACATGTGTTTGCATGTCTGTTTACAGAAAAGGGATCAGGGAAGTTTACAGTTGTCCCTCATAGTGAGTCTACAAGAGAAACACAGACTGCAGAAATACCAGAAATACCAAAAGAGTAGGAGATGAGCTGTATACCTCAAAATGCTGTTATACAAAAGGAAGCTATTGCAACATTAATCAATCAATCTAGGAATTTTTACGAGAAAGGATCCAGGTTTTGATTAATATATACCTGAGAGGCGAAGCTTGAACGATTGAGTGTAAGATCTGTAAAAAACAACAAAAAAAGCAAAGTAGCTATTAGTTACTTGGAATATTCATGCTATATTTTGCAGAACTGTTTCATTACTATGGAAGAAATAAGAGGAAACTGAAAAAAAAGCAGTAAGCAACAATAAATCCAGAGGAGGAAGTGTGCCTCTGAAGGGAAAACCTCACCAACAACGTGATCCTTAGCGTGAACCTGAGACCAGAACTGTGCATCCTGTCTGAAACAAAGAACATTAAAACTTAACACCAGTGCATCACTGCAGTCATTTCATGGACCACATTACATATAAAGTCAAATGACATTAAATGGTTATAGTTGCATTGTGGTTAGATACTCTACAGGTCATCATGCAATATATGATATATATAATGTAGTTCTCAGCTTTAAATGGTTTTAGTGATGATTTAGGCTGTAACAAAATCATTGCATTGAGTGCAACCTGTAAAGGTTTCTCATAATTGCTCAGCGCTGCAAAATAATTAATACTTAAATATGATAATATTAAGAGAAACATATTCTGTATAGTTGTCATCTAATGGTTAAAACCTTGTTGATTTTTAGACTAACAAAAAGATGATACCTTCTCTTCTTTTTCACAGCTGCTGCTTTTACTTTAGAGGGGAAAAGAGAAGAGAAAGGGGGCAATCAGTTTAACAAAGGAAGACGATCATGACAGTGGAAATCTATCAGAGACAAAGCAGAGATTGATAAAATACCTTTTCTGTGTGCCACCATAACCAAGAGGGCCACAGAGCACAGGAATAATACCACAGCAGAGATGGAGCCCAGCACCAGAGGCAAGTCCACACCTGACATATCTGCAAACAATATGTACATGTTACTGTAAGATGGAAAAGGCATTTTTAAATATATTTTATTCAGTATCTGCAAAGAAAAAATGCCTCTCAGAATTCTCAACAGATAAAACCTTGTATTAGTAGGTTATTGTAGGTCTACCTGATGCTGAAGAAAAGGAAGTTCCTGAAATATTGAAAAAGAATCATTCACTTTTTTGCATTAAATGGCACTGAGTGCAAGAAACACATACAGTACAGGTATAGATATGTACCTCTGGTTACAATCAAGGGGCTGCTGTGCACAGAATGACTCCAGTTATCTCCCAAAAGGACACTGTACTGGCACTGGTATGAAGCAACTGGTGTGTCCTGAACAGGCACTGGGAAAGCGACCTGATGGTAAATCGCTTTAGCATGTTGAACGGCAACAGGATGTTCATTATCCGCAAGGTAGAGAGAAAACACAGCGCTGGGGTAGGCAGGAGACCCTGTGCAGAGCAAATGCCACACATCTGTCTGCTGCTGGAGAACAAGAGTGGGCTGTGGCAGCATGTCTGATGAGAGATATAATCACGATAATCTGGCTTGAGTGAAAAGAAATGCCACAAATATTAAATGTGATATCTTTCCAGTAATATTTAATAAGCAGCTGAAAAGGCTAAAAAAGATGGCTGATCAATGATTTAATGGACAGACAATCAAAATATGTTATTGGCAACATCAACAATCATCTTTGTTGTAAAATTAATATGATATGGTAATTAATCCAATTATCAAGGATATTTCAAGTTTAAATCGCAAATAATATCAATATCAGCCTGCATTAGAAAAACAATGTCAGAAAAATGCTCCCAGGAAATAGAATAATAAAACACAAAAATAACATGTGATTCAGAAACTGCATTTTTAATACATTTTGTCTATGAAAATCTAGGTTCACACTGATGTTATGATTCAAAAGCGCAACTACAAGTTTCTAAAAATTATCTTCAGAAGCTAAAGAAGGAAGATGGAAAGAAGCTAAATGAGCCAAGAGAAACTTTGTGTAGGATGCTGTTTCCTCACCCGAGATGGTGACTTGAACCACGTTGCTGACAGTTGAATTAATCAGTCGCCTTTTATTGGTGATCTGGTAGAGGCAAGTATATTTGCCCTCTTCCACTCCCCTCACTGGCCCTACAGTGAACACTCCTGGCTGCAGCTCAGGGCTTGATACCTGGCTGGCCTGAGGCTGGTGGATAAGAGATGTCACCCCTGTTTGCTCAGCAGTCCTCAGCAAAAAGAAGGACAATGGTTTGTTTTTTTTAAAGCCAGACTGGGACTGGGACTCGGATGGAGGAGTAGGGACTGAGCAGCTGAAAGACAGCATGTCCCCATGTTTTACCACACCTGAAGATGGCTTCACAGACAAGACTGGAGGAGGGAAAGAGGGCGTGGAGGGAGGACGGGCAGCATCTGGATGAATACAAACAAGGAGAAAAATGGGAAACAGTTATCTCTTATTGTCATGACACTTTTACAGATTGTCGTTCAGCATGAATCATGTAAAACCTGTGTTTTTGCTGTCAACCTTGGTTTACCACTGTTCCTAGCCAAACCTGCCTTTGTAACCGTCACCGCTGCAAACCAGTACACATTGTGTTTTATACATGTGGGCGTGTGGTTTCTAAATGAAGCGCAGGATGTAACTACCACTACACACCCACAGAGCAGAGGACAATAAGAGAGCACAGAAAGCACCTGCAGCCGTGTGTTTTGGGGGTTAGAAAGGAGCGGATGGTAGTGTTTATTGTTTTATGCGATATGTACAGTATCAAGTCTTTTGTTCCTTTTTAGATTAAATGAAAAGTTCCCGCCTAGACACTCTTTCTGTGTTCACTGGTAAACCTGTGTCTTCTTTCTGTTCTATTTTATTGTGATTTGGACTTGTCTTTTTAACGCCTGTCTATTAACATAAGCACTTTTGAAAAAACACACAAACCTCTTTGGTGCTCCAGCTTCAGATAGGTACTGAAGGCACTGTAACAGCCTTTCTGGTCCTTATACAAACAGCAGAACAGCTGATCTTCCTCTGCATTGCCTTCATTTACATTGACAGTGAAATGAACCTCATTCACACTGGACTGCAGCTCTTGAGAGTCCACCTCAATGAATGAAAACACATACAGAAAAAATTTAATCACAGGAGCCCAGAGGTACTTTAGTCCAACACACCCCAGAAAACATACACACACTCTCAAAATAATTACCATCTCTCTGAGCCTGTATAACACGAACATTATTCCATGATGACCCACTGGGGACCGGCAGACAAGGACCACTGAATCCTTTGACTTCGAATAGATGTTCAGCCTAGGTTCAGGAAGAGTGTTACAGGGCTGGGAAGCAGAAAGGCTTCCTAAGTAGGAGAGAGATAAATAACATACAACAAGAATCAACTAACTTTCGCAATTTCCTTTTGAAATGAAGCAATGGTACAGCTGTAAAGCAGCTGCAATGATTGCTACATACGGTGACAGTCAGTTGATCAAACTTGTGATTGCAGTTGATTACTAAATTAAAACAGGACATAAAACATGTCCATAATGTGCGGTTATTCAAATATATCTTCAACAAACTGAACAGTTTTTAATAGTTATATCTAATCTAGATTTATATATTAAATCTAAAGGCAATTTCACACCCTCTTTTTAATCCCACCGGAAACAAGTAAATTAATTTTTCTAATGGAACGTTTTTGTATGTAATGTATTTAAGTTGTTAGTTAAGGAAAAATAAATAACAAACATAGGACTGTATTTTGAAACACCTACAGTGTCATACTTACTCCAAAGTTGTAGCGCAGTAAATAAGTAAGTCCAAACTGATCGTCCGCCACTAACAACCTGCATCTTTGACACAAAAAGAAGACTGACTGGAGTAACAGGAGAAAACACTTACAAGCACAGACTAGTGCTCTCTCTCTCTCTCTCTGTGTTTTCTTAATGCGTATGACATCCTCTTGAAGACAGGATGAGAGGCGAAGTAAACCTGTATACACACTTCCTTTTTTGGAATCCAATGGCCAGCTGCATGGTTTAAATAATAAATAATAAACAGCAGCACTGTGTCTCACTAACCCACATACAAAAATGTTGCGATGTCAGCACATTTTCAGTTAATATTCTCCACCATGTCATATATTAATATCGTGCTGCAATTCAACATCAGTGAGAAAGATGTTACCCTCTGATTAATGTCTTCAAATTAAAATGTAATATTATTTTTTTTGAGAACCCTTATAGTCCCACAGTGGGGAAATTCAGTTGTGACATACATTCAGAAACACATTCAGTTGTTATGTGACATAATTAGAAAATAAAAGTAATCTGAAATGTTATACCCTGAGAGTGTACACTATTATGAACATACTGACAAAGAAGTAGGTCACTCTTAGATGGAACAGTATCAACAGTTTTGATCATAAATCTCTGTAAAGCAGAAGTAGTTTTGTTTAATTTCCTTTAAGTCAATCTTAAAGGAAATTAAAGTGCACATTGTAAATTGAATTTATGCTAAAGTGATAAGCGATCCTAAAGATGATACAGATTTAAATCACTTCACTAGCACTCGACAAAGTGAAGAGTCAGATTTAATTATCAGTTCATCAAAGGGAAGGTTCAATCATTTTTTCATTGACAGTAAAGTCAGATCTGTCAGAGTGCCCTACTCATCAGTTTTTCTTTAGGACACATTTCCTAATTTAAAGTTCAGAAAGTTATTTACATTGCAACATCTACATTTCTGAGTATTCTATATTTTATTAAGTTTATTTATCAGGGACCATGAACAAAAACATTATTCTCATACAATGAGAGAAGAAGCATTGCACCTGGACAGGAACAAACAAATAACGGTAAGTAAAGGGAACTAATGTTCACACACTTCATTACTTCAAATCCGCTTTCTGGCATGCTGTTGGCAAACGAGGATTTGAGTATACAAACAAATACTGCATGTAGTATAAACCCAACACATGTTGGGAAATACAAACCAGAATAACCACCGGCTAAGTTACAGTTTAAATGCCACCTCTTAATTATATTTTATATATTATAAAATCAAAAATCAACATTTTAACATGAATGTTTAAAGGGTGTAAGTAAAGAGATGAGTACCTCTTCTTCAAGCACTGCAACATTTGGAGAGTTGACAGTGTAATA
The DNA here is from genome assembly GCA_900302695.1 of Helostoma temminkii. NCBI lineage: Eukaryota > Metazoa > Chordata > Actinopteri > Anabantiformes > Helostomatidae > Helostoma > Helostoma temminkii. Next base: position 174,974 of record OMLM01010096.1, on the reverse strand, counting down.
CTGATGCCAACAAAACTGAAAGACAAAATAGTTCACCTGAGGTCATCAAACGAGACAAATGCTTAACACCTCATACTACGACGGTAGAACAGTTTCTCCTCACGTCAGGGTTTCTACCTCTGGTCTGTCCATTGCATGTGGCCCAGAAAGCTCTGGTTTCTTTTCTACCAGCCAATTAATCTGGGTGAAAACTGTCTCTGAGATGCTGCTAAAAGTGTCACAGGCCCGAGATGAGAAATAATGTCATGTGTACACAAATAGCAGCAGGATGTCACCAGAAACACGAGTTAACAACATGCTAACTTACAGTGTGCACATGGTGTGTATGCTATATATACACTATGTGGTGGCAGACAGCCATAGCCACATGTCAAAGGGAACTGAAAACCTGTAGTATTGCATTCATCTATGTGCAACAGTCTAACAACAACAAATAGTTGAAAATGACCATGAATTACTACAAACAATGTGTCTTTTTCTGTTTGAGGGTCCCATGTCTGTGTCCAGAGGCTGATTTTCTTACCAATGCACCCCAGAATCCTTAGGGAGGGGCTTTGAGTTAAATCTAGCTTTTTGTCTTTTTAAAGTTTTATTTGGTTCCTAAATTAAGTTATCAGATCACTTACCTACTACCTAAAATATACACAATGCACTGAACAAGGGACATTATGGGGACTAGACCTCTGCTCTGAATAAAAATGTCAGTATTTTGTAGAAATATAATCTGTTTTAATGAATACCTATAGCTCTATGTTTCCTTCTTAATTGTGCACAAGTTCTGAAGTGATTTCCTTTCGGTTTTTTATCTCCTGCCCAAATGGGTGTGGACTGTATTGTGGCTTCTTTTATTCACACATCTGCTTTTCCGTTTCTGAAAATCAGTTCACTGACAGTTTCTGTGTGAGCCTTTGTTGTTTTGCATCGCATGGTTCATACTGCCACGGTGTATTTCCGACTGCTGAGTTCAGACTGTGCAGCACTGGTTGCTATGACAATTCTACACACAGTCCACAGAAGCTGAAAGGTTAATGACAAACTCTGCAGGAGATGAAATAATATTAATAAAAGAGTGTTTTCATTTTTTCCAGGTGAGGATTAGTCCTCTGTCCAGCAGCATCACTATATGATACTGCTGTGGTTCGGGTCGGGGTAAAACATCCCGAAATAAAAATAATAAAGGTACTAGAGAGATGGATGAAGACTTTATTTCTGGACCGGAGAGCCTGCTAATCTTCGTGAGAAAGCTCAAAGAGGTGTTTGATATTTGTGACGAGGACTCAGACGGTTTCATTCGCAGTGAATATCTGGTGCAGCTTGGTTCTGAGTTTGGACACGGAAAACAGGTGAGAACAGGTTAATTAAAAACTTAATTGGGCATTTCAGAATTTATATATTTTTGTTGTTCACCTTTCGTTTGTGTTTTTCTTAAACTGTAATATTACCTAGTGAAAGCCAGTAGTATGATCTACAGACCGATAACACTGGGTCCACTTTGTCGTCATGTATTAGAATAAATTTAAATAGTTAAAGTGAGCTAGTTAAGCTAGGTTAACCTGATACCTGTAAGTTTAGCTGGTTAGCAAATGCCAAGGTTTGAAAACACATACTGCTATTGGGAAAACAGACTATTCTGGCCACCACGGTGATAAAATATTAAGCCAAACGAACGAAAAAGAAGATTTTCAATTTGTTTCCCAAGTTGTGACGAATCAAAACAAAGATGGCGGCTCGTCTACAAGTTAGCGTCAACGCTAATTTAGCATACCCGAAAAAGAAATTAAAACTATTTTATCTATCTATTTTATCTTATTTTAATTTTTTTGTATTTTTCAGTTAGGTGGTTAGATGAGTCTTTATGAGGTGTTAAAACATAGTCAGAACAATGGTAAGTGTTTTTAACATGATTAAGTTAATGTATTTGGACTTTAACTTATATCATTTTAAATACTTGGATGAAAATCCTTTGCAGCCACTGACCACATAAAGTCTGGGGCTCATGGACATCATGAAACTCTGAGTTTTGCCAGTTTTACCTTTGCCAGGTAAAAGGTCCCATCTGCAGATCTCAGTTCTAGGGGCCCAACTACTGCAAGTCAATAAGGAAAGACTAGGGTTCAGACGTGAGGTCATCAGTGGAGTCACGTCCACTGGCCTACCAAAATATATTTAACTTAACATAAATAACATAATGAAATATTATAACATGTATTTCAACTGTGGTAAATGAAAAGAAAAAGTCAGTGGGATGTGCTGCTATTGAATCACTCACTCACAAAGAAAGGATGAGGATTTTTTATTTTTTATTTTTTTGATCTGGACAAATACAGTACCTTGCTTATTTCAGGATGGCATCTCTTACTGAGAGCATGTAGCGGTGACTCTCCATTTCCTTACAACCAGGCTTGTCTTTACCAACCATGGTGTGACGTTCACTGTTCACTGAGTGAGGGGGGATCTCAGGCGCCCAAGATAAGATGTATTTGCATGTTTTATTAATATTGTACATTCAGGTAAAAAAATTGAATATAAGAATATCAATAAGAAACTAAATACCTATCCAATGTTCAGGTCCAACCCTAGTGGATTTATTTAGTAACTTTTGTATTAAAAAGGAAAAGGTTGAAACTCCAAGTAGCCCAGATTATCTCAGCTTAGTGGCCCAACAGTGGTTGTATTGTGCTGAATGAGTACAAAGAGATGGTATAATGTTTTTATGTTAAAAATCTCAGTAAATGTGTACTGTATTGCAGTTTGTGCATGTGTCTCAGTGGACGTTGGTTGTGCCAATGTCCTTCTGCATGTCAGGGAAATTAAACAGTGCTGTTGATTGGCTCCCCACTGTTGTTTAAACATCAGCAAGAACATTGTGGATGCACTGATTAGCTCATTGGGGAGGACTTTCTCTCACCTGGGAAATTGGTCGGGAAGCTGATGTAATTCCGACCTCAAAGACCTACATGTATATCTTGTCAAATCGTATCTAATACAGCACCTCATAATGGAGTGTAATATTATTCAGTCTAATGAAGGTAATTTAGAATTTTTGCAAAAAAGACAAGTCAAATGTATTCTGTGATCTTGTGATCTAATTTTGTATAAAGAAACAAAGAAATGTCTGTCACACTTTTTCTTTTGGTTTTGTTATTTTTAGTTGATGTACCATATAAAGAAGTTTCACTGTCGCAGTAGCTGCTTAGAGGTGGCCTTTCCCAACCAGGGTGCCATCTGGCTTCGTCAGGTGTGCCACTAAAAATATTATAATATATATATAATATATAATAATATATTAAAGTTACACAGATATATAATGCATATTAATGGCCTCAATGTAAAACATCTCAAATGAGCACTCTTGCTACGTTATAATGTATGACCTGATCTATCAGTGTGTGTGTGCCATATGTTGGATCAGAAAAGAAATTTAAAATAATGAATCCTAACAAATGTTCTCAGGCTTTCACTAACTGTATGTCTTCTGCTATTGTAGCATGAAGCATCAGGATGCAGTCTAAGTTGTTTTTTTTAACCTGGGAAAACCCTGATGTTGTTGATGTTGAAACCTTTGCTAAAGTTAGTGGTGTTGAAATTGAAATGGTTGTGGTTTGCAAAGAGAATAATGCATTATTCAGCACCACAGTGCAAAGTGCTCAGAGGCAGAAGCATGATCAATGATGTGTATGTGGGAGGATCCACCATCATAGGACTGTGTATTGGCAAGAGCCTGGTAAGCAAGGCAACATATTATGATTTTAAAAACAATATATAACTTTAGTAAAACTGTCATAGTATACAAATACATAACCATAAGCAGTAAGCATTTTGAAAAAATAGTGTTTTTTATGCAATCAGAACATCCCTATAGTTTAAACATATTGCAAAGTTAACCACGGTCTGCCACAAATGTTTGCATGTAAACCGCTAAAAAAAAAATCATTACAGCACATCCATCCCGGTCATCTGTGTCATACTGATGAATCTTATCTTAGTTAGGCCTGGAGGGAAATTTCTTCAAATTTGTCACAGATGTCCACTTGAACTCCTGGTCGAACAGATTACATTTTGGTGGTCAAAGGTGACGGTCATTCACCTCACATCTGCCTCATTCTTGTGAAAACAATATCACAGTAATGCCTTGAAACGTTTATTTTGATATTTGTTACAGATGCCCAGCTTGATTCAAATATGTAATAATCAGATTTTGGCAGTCAAAGGTCAAGGTCATGTTTATGTTCGCTTTGTTAACTCTGTAGGTAACGAGCAGACTGCACACAAACACAGAGCGTGTTGTCATGTTCAATCATGTTTTCTCTGCACTTTTTCATAGGTGAAGAAGTTAGCCAGTTGTTTGGTCCCTGACTCTCATGGAAGGATCAACTTCAAAAACTTTTGCTGTGGTGTGCTCAGCATGAAAGGTTAGAATTAGCTGAAATACAGCATCTGATGGACTATGTTCTCTGCATGGTTGGTTTGTACTTAGCACATGCTACAACAAATAAAATATATCACTGCCCAATATCATTACAATTCTATGTTTGAATGATATTGCATCCTGCAGTCCCCTTAGAAAGTATTGGAATGGCAAGGCTCTATATTAATTTGTTTAAAAATTTGGATCTAGTTCAAACTAGATCCAAGTTTAGGTCACAGACAGCCTGAATCAAAAAGAGTGAATGCATCTACTGGGCGGGAACAAGGATCTTTAAACCCCCAAATGGGGTATAATATGAGACCTTTAAGTATTTCCAGAATCTTCTTAGACTCTTATTTATTAACCAAATCACCTGGACAAAACCAATGTTCCTTAATCTGTTTCTCACTACACGTGATTTGTTTAAAATCACCAGCAGTGCCATCAGCAGTCAGAGTCTGGGCTCTGGGTAGGCATTAAGCTTTAACGTCTTTTTAAAGAACTGATATGTAATATGTGTAATTGTATTGGCAAGTACTGCAGTTGTAGTGAGATCAATAAGAGTCATGAAAACCAGACTGTCTTTCTATATTTTATTCCTTGGCCAAGGGAGAAGTACACAGATGGCACACAAGGCACTCTCAGTGCAGTGTAGAAGCAGACAGAGCAGTTGCTGATATAGTTACAACAAATCACACGACCACGATATCAGTGAGAAATGGGTACATCTGCCTGAGAAACTAAACCTACAGCTACTGCCGGGAGCAGAGTGTTCCCGTGGCTAAGACAAACATACTATGCTGCAAAATATAGTCCCTACAAATCATGGTTATGCAACCATAAAACATACATTTTCCATCATAGCAATGTTTACTATAAAAAATAATAGACCATGATATGTCCTCAGGGATTAAAGAAACATACTAAGTTAAATTTGGCTTCTCGGTCAGCAATGACACAATGCTAAAGTTAGCCAACTTTAATTTATCAACACAACTCATGAGGATGGAAGTTTTATGTAACTCAAATGTTCTTTATTCATATTGTGTGGTCTATGTGCAGCAGGTTAGCCTCACTCAGGACAGCAAGTATTGAGACACACAGCCGGTGTTATCCCGACTAGTTCTGCCATTAGCACTGTCATACAAATGTTAAATGTTATCAGTCAGTCATTATTGAAGCCTTTGATAAAACCCTGCTCTCTTGTACACTTGGATGTTGCTGTGTAAGTAGTCTAAGCTACCTGCCAACCTAGCCCAGTGTCTTAAAATAAAAGCAGTGTGTCAGCCTCAGATGATGGTTTAATACCTAAAAAGGAAGCTGTCTCTGGGGTTATTTCTCTCAGGAGAAATGAAACCAAACACAAGACACATCTGGGTAAAACATCTGCCAGTTACATGTTGTGATGCTTTTGTTCATCTAAAATTTTGGCCATCTGATACAAAATGTATATTTCATGGTCTGTTATCCATCTAGGTATAAATACAGCAGAAATTCTGAACTGTAGTCTCATATCTATCATTTGAACTTACATTCAAAGATCTCTAGTGTACAGTAAAACCAAATAAATGTACTTTTGGAAGCATTAATTAATAATAAAATGCTTGTTTAACTGTGTCTGTTAATGACCTATTTCCAAATATGGGAACTTCACAGCATGTCATATCCATTTGTCTTATCACCACCTGTAATCCAATACAACAGCTCTGCCATGAATTCTACATTTCAGTTATAACCTTTCAGTTTTCAAGCTGAAACTTTAAGACATGTGGTCATAATGTTATGTCTGATCGTTGTTTATAATAGATATAAAATGTATGTTTAATTTTATGTATTGTAATGCCAGATCAGATCATAGGGAAGTGTAATGTAATATTTTATAAATGACAGTGTGAAATGAAACCTTCATACTGTAGGGATTAATATGCAGCACGGTCAATATTTATTGCATATATCAGTTTAGTGTGCAGGAAAAGGGTCTCATACCTCATCTTTCTCCCCTGAAAGCTTAGCCCTTAGTGCAAGCAGGTTTTCTAGTGCTTCCCTCAATGGATTTGGGTTCTCTTTAATAATAGATTGACTTCATAAATTACACCACTTATCTTCTGTCTACTCCAGGTTTCATCACAGACCATGTTTGTGGGGTTTGTCCTGATGGTGACCCACTGTTTTTCAAGTGGTTTAGCTGTATCAGAGCACCACTCAGGTGGTGCTGGTTGTTGGGCAGTTTAAACGGTTTGTAGAACAGAATTTCCAGTATTGCATTATTTTAATATGAGGCACATGCATGTATATGCAGGTTGTGTTTAAACAAATATGATTAGAAATTGAGAGGAAAAATGCATTTTGACAAGTATTGACAGTTCAGTCTTAGATAAACTGGTGCATTTTTCACCTTTGTTCCTTTTTATGGTGAATTTGCCAGTTTGAAAGTAAATAAGTCAGTGCATTTAGTAGTCATTTATTAAGCAGTAGTCAGAGCACTGCCCCTAAGCACCTCACAAAGTACAGGTGCATGCATCAATATTGTTTTACTTGCACTTGCATGTGGTTTTAGTGTCTTAGATAGGAAGTGATCTCATGCTGACATGGGTCCTGCATGCTTTTTCTTTGCAGGTTATCTCAGGATCCTTAGAAAGAAAAGTGGAACACAGTTCATCTCAGGGCCATATGAAACAGCCAAGAGTTTCTACTCTCAAGTAAGTTGTGTTGTGTATTCTACTATAATAATCATAATTATTTCTGAGAAATCTTTGACAGCCCCATCGCCTGCCCTAGATTTAGACCATAATCTGGATTAATTGTACTTGTCTTTGACAATGCTGGATAAATTTAGATAAGGTAACAATAACATCAGAACAGAATAATTCTAGGGTACATTAGAAAAAGGCACAATAGAGAAATAATAGTAGTAATGAAACATAATTAGCGAGGTGACATACAGTAACTACAAAGGCAACAGAGACAGGAGATGTTTACAGGTACCTTTACTGCAGCTGCAATTATCCGGGTCATGTGAGGTTGTTGCAATTGACTGAGATTGAGGTCTGAACAGAAAAATATCAGAGTAGATAAATATCGGCACTGCAGCACAGTGCTGATATTTTCCTGTGGTTTCCTGTGGTTTTAAGGCATATTGGCAGCAGCAACAATACTACAGTACATTTTAACTTGTACTTACACTATACTGCCCACTTGATGGTAGTGTTCAGCTGCAGAAGGTCACTCTGGAAATCACACTCAACTGCAAGATACATGTATCAGGATATCTTGCATTGTCAGTATAAACGTCACATATCAATTCTGGAGCCAGAGGTAGAAATCCAACAGGTTTTGGGTTTATGTTTCCAAATGTTTGGTTTTGAAGCTTAATAACCCTTGTTAAATGATATGGTACTTAAACGTAAAGGTTTTCCTAAAACTATTGCCTTATTATAAAGTTAGTCATTTGGTCTTACTATGTAAAATTCTTGCCCCATTGATGGTCTTCACGTCATCTGCAATCATTACGTCATAGTCTAAGAGGAAAGATGCTTTGGTAAATTAAGTGAATCATTTCATTATTTCCTGTGACTGATTCTTGGGAAATGTGACACTTTGCTCAGTACAACTTCCTCTAGCACTAGTGTGATGGATATTATGCGTAGCAGCCAAGAGAAATAAACATCTGCTCCACTTTATAGTTGAGAAATAAGTGTTAAAGATGATTCTGTGCAACAGCTTGCGTCAGTGTTTCTTTTGCATCACAAATGTTTTGCTGAATATAAGATTATCTTTTCCTTTCAATAATTTAACAATTTTTCTTTTTTAGTTTTAGATTGTTTCAACCTGATGCCACAGGGGAAGTCTTTTCACTGCCAACAGTACAGTGTAACGTTTCATTATAGCAATAGGGAAGTGCTCTTAAAATATTAATGTACTGGGTGAAATGCAATACAGCTGTTAACACATCTTTGACAGACAATAAAAAAAACTTTCATGTTTTGGGAATGCTGTCTCGTTTATGCACTTCTCTGTGAAACATGACTTATAAATGAATATATGGTCATAGTCATACCACCTTATAACCACGGAGGTGGTGTTTTTTGCTTTAATCCAGCTTCACTTTTCACTGCTCATCATTCTCTCAACACAGTGACAGGTAGATGTGTTATGTAGTTGCAGGTATGAGTTGTGTTTAAATAACAATGTGATAAGTTTTGACCTTGGAAATATCTGCAATGAAATAAAATCAAAAGATACATTTTTCTGTACTTTTGCAGGGTAAAAACAAATGAAATGAAATGAGAAATGATGCAATGTGTTAAACTTGTTTTCAGTTGTTAAAAGTTGATAAATAATTAACAACACTGCTGTCCAAAAAAAAGTCACCACCTGGATTTAACTAAGCAAATAGTTAAGAGCCTCCTATTGGATAATTACTGCATGGATGGTTATGTTTCAACTGGCAACAACTTATTTAATCCTAAAAAAAGGAAAGATGTTAATCAGTTTCAGAAGGGTTAAATTATTGTCATTTAATGTTATCATCATTATATATTAATGATTAATAGTAAAAGCAAGAGCATTTCCACACACACAATGCCAGGGGAACTTAAGGGATTGGGACTAAACAGCTGTGTATCCTTCAGAAAACCATTTGTCAATGAGGCTAATTGGAAAAAAGGCTTCAATTTCCCAGCCAGCATAAAGATTGGACTCATAAAGATTGGCTGCAGTTGGTCAGGTCTAGGTTCAATCACATTATGTGCCCAGGTCAGCAGACTACCTGAATATACTGAATCACCACGTTATTCCATCAATGGATTTTTTCTTCCCTGATGGCATGGGCATATTCCAAGATGGCTCAAATTGTGAACGAGCATGACACATCATTTTCACACATGGATTGGCCACCACAGAGTCCAGACTTCAACCACCTTTAAAAATCTTTGGGATGTGCTGGAGAGGACTTTGCACAGCAATACAATACAAGAGCTTGGTGAAAAATTAATGCAACTCTGGAAGGGGATAAATGTTGTGACATTACAGAAGCTTATCGAAATGATGCCATGGCGAGTGCGTGCCATAATCAGAGGGCGTTCCAACAAAATATTAGAGTGTGTGACTTTTCTTTTTGGACGGGCAGTGGATTTTAAATAGTTTCAGAAAAGTAGCCAAAGCTGTTAGGTTTTTCCATGTGGATAACAGTTTACCATGAAACCACATACTGCAAATGTGTCCATCAAATATATTGTCATGCTATGTATACTGTAGCATCTATGGGTGTATTAGACCGTTATAGGGAACGTTACAGTTAATAGGACCATTTTATTTGAATAGTGGATTTGATATGTAATGTGAAGTCAGTTGTATCACCGATCCTGTGATTAATGGCTGTTATGCGTATCACCCACTCCTAACTTTAATTAACTAACTGTGATTTTAAAAGTTCCTATAGTTTTTAATTATAATGAAGCTAATGACAATGCTGACAGTGAGGTTAATCTTTTTATATAACACATAGACAATATTTGGGAACTTCATGTTTTAGTACTGTAATGATGGTAGCTCTGCTTACGGCTGCTAATATGGGGAGAACACGGCTGGTCTGTATACATAATTGATCTGTTGCAAGGCTGAGTGAATCCTGCTGAGCAGCACAGAGGCTTATTAACTGAGAGCTATAGTACAAGATGTGGTAAAGAGATCTGCTAGTACTACTGAAATATTATGTTTAGGTAAAGGATCTGTGTCACCTTCATTCCCTTGAGTGAAATACGCTTAAGATCTGCCTGAGAAAGCAGCCATTGCATTTTCTGTCATTAGAAGCTGCAGCCAATCAATGACAGAGAGTCCTTAAGGACAGAAATACTAGCTGTAATATTCAGGGGCTTCTTCTGTTCCCTCCATTGGCTTTTGTCTATGCAGTGCAGAGCTTATTGTATCTCATTTTCTTTAAGGCTGTTTTGCTAAATCCGAAAACTGCTATTTAACTTTAACTTCTCCCTCTGTTTTTGGGTGAAGATATTTCACATATTTTCTAAATCATATTTATGCTGCACTGAAGCCCAGTTATTTTTGGGCTGGGGTGTCCAATTGTGAGAAAAATGTTAAGCAGTAAAGTTGAGTTGCCATAGCAAGGAGAGGGAGGAATCCCAGAGATCCTCAGGTAATTGAGGTGTGTGTGTGTGGCAAAGTCAGAGGCGAAAGGAAGAGGGCGGGAATTACAGAGGAGGGGGAAGAAATGTGAGAAGTGTCTCATTATTGTGAGAAACATTGTGGGAGAGGATTTATTAGCTTGCTGTCTCTTGCTGCCTGGGTTCACATGCTTTTACAGACAGAGACACACACACATACAGAGAGGCCCACAGACACAAATATTGGCGAGTACACAGGAAAGAATGACTAAGGCAGGTGCTGAAATAGATTTTAGCATGTAGCAAAGACACTTTGAAGTGGTGCACTGAGCCCCTGGAACAATGCATATATACTATGTGTGTCTGTGTGGCCTTAAAACCAAAACCGTTAGCTGAAAGTCAGTTATCACTGAGGACATCATAGGGGTGTAAAGAAACTGAAAGCAAAAGCAAAATCACGATAGCAACATCTACAATCTCATCTGACATCAAAAAATTGAAGTGTGTACCTCAAATCACAAATCCATTATCAATGAGGTACACTACACCCCCATCTGAAATGAGATGTTACTATTTAACTTGCTAATACTAGTTAAACATTACAAGTAAACTGAATGGCGTTTATTGCATATGACTAAAAGTTTTACCTAGAGTTACAGAGTTAATACATTATTGAAAGGCTGCTGATAAATGTTAAATACAGGAAATAGGTTTGACAAGTGACATGATAATTTTATAAAATGGCAATAGATGTAAATGCTTTGATGTAAATGCTGGATACGCTGTCCTCTAAGTGGAATATAACACTCAAATACTGGCATAAAAGTGAAATAGTAATATTTTAGAATACACTGATGAGTCTGCAACAGTGTGATGCAACTTTTTGAATCTTTTACATTATGTTCTAATATGGCTAAGGAAAATAATAAATAATTTACACCTCAGTTCATGGAGATATGTGAGGTTTTTCTCCTCTGGGTTTCATGTAGCCAGAGGAAACATATCTGCTTCTCATTTGCTTTCATGTCAAAGCGTTTCTGCTTTTTTCTGTGTGTTTTCTTCATCTTGTGTTTGTTTTTGTTGATCTCTGCTGTAAGTGAACATACATCCTCCCCCCAGTGAAAGGGCGAGAGAGACGAGACGAGACAGAAACCCTAAGCAAATATAACAAGTACAAAAGTTGAAACAAAGTAAAATAATAAGATGAAACAGGGAACCAGTGAAAGTACAAAAAGCATGTTTGCTGTTTACCATTCTTTGTGCACAATGGGAAGATCAGTCAGCCAAGGCACACTGTAGTGACACAGTGTCACATAGGCAACATCCCTGTTATTGTCTGCATCATGAGCACTTCTCCGTGAACTTAACAAGTCTTCCTCATAGATATGTGTTGGCTTATTTTGCTTTAATTCTGCTTATAAATAGTGGAAGAATGTTTTAAGGTCGACAGTGTGTTAACAGTCTGTTGATGTTTCAGTTTATGTGGCATGATCTAAACAGTAAACAGCAAATAGCTCATACTTCCGCTTCATGCAGAAATACAAAACCTCACTGAACAGCTAACGACCACAGCTGCTTCCTTCTAGGACTAAATGTTGATAGGCTGTCTGCAGCACCACTTCATGCAACACCACAACTATTCTATTCTATACTTGTGTTCTATTCTATACGTGTGTTTACTCAAGATGGTCTTTACCAGCAAAGTAACAGCGTTACATAATTGGCCAAAATGCCTATAATGATGTGTTTAATTTTATCAACAACTTGTCTGACCTTACATACACTAGTGGTTAGGTGTACAAAGTGTAACTTTGACATGAGAAATCGCTTCTCACATTCTCACAGTTTCCTCCCAACAGTCAGGGTTGCTGTCTTTAAACCGTATCCACATCATAACCAAGAGGTTTCAGTTCAGTTAGAACATGTACCCACCACACTATAGTTAAATTTACTTGTCTTTGCTCTGAAGGGAGCTAAAAACTGCCTGTATCTTTTGGAGAGGTCCATTTCTATGTGCTTCTGTGAATGTTTTATGTGTTTGGCCCACTCCATATGAGTGCCTTGAATATGTCTGCAGGCATGAAATATGTTGAACTTTCTGTCCACTTTAAAAGCCAAACAGTTGACTGATAGCACTCTGACAACCATGGAAGACTTGTATGTAATGCTACTTCTTGAACCATCTGGTGTGATGTGATGTGATGGAACATTATGACAAGCTGTCTTTTAGATTTATCATTTTACTTGTGATCAGAGGACAGTGTTGGCAGTGTGTGAATTTTCTGTGCTGTCCGTTAATGACCCAGACCTTTCTCAGCTTCCGTGGTTAATGTCATTGTGAAATTAAGACAGGTGCCATCATATATCATAAAGTCAGTGTTGTGTTTGTTGTAGAGTTATGAATTACACATCACTTTCAAAATATGAACAGTACAACTTTAGAATATTTCTGAGGATAGAGGGATTTTTTTTTATTTTACAAAAAATATACATGTTTTGGTTATAAAATGTTTAACATCACAGAGATGGGGCAGAGCATGATTTACCATAGTGTAGTATCAACAATGTGATGTCCTCTGTTCTCTCCAACCTGATTTACGTAAGATAATGGTTGCAATTTTTGTGGGAGCATGTGGGTTAATAAACTGGAACACATGACCTAAATGAAATTATTATTGTTGTAATTTTTATATTGACTTGTTGCTAAAAATTTGACTTGCTAAACAAGGTTATGCATCTTCATCTACCTCTGGGTCAGTGAAAATAATGTGATGACAGCAGATGGAGAAAGAAATGCAAAATATCAAGGGAGAAAAAGATGAGTTGAAGGACAGTAAATATGGATTGGATGCAATAGGTTGAGATTGGATTGATGGGTTTGGAAAGAGTGTTTGGAAAGAGATAAGTGCAGCAGATGGACTGTGACCAAAGAAGAAGTCTGAAGAGACATTCAAGGCAAAAAACAGAAGAAAACTGAGGAGACAGAGAAAAGAAAAACAACAGCATCGGAAAAACTTAACAGCAACTTTATCAAGTTTATCAACATTTGTCTTGTGGTATTGACTGACAGAACCCATTACTGAAGGTGACATTCATCAGGCTCCACCTCCAAATCAGCCTTTCTCAGTCCAAATGGAAACAGGAACAGATGATATATTCAGATCCAGATCCAAATATATATCCACAGCCAGTAACAAGCATGGAGGCATGCACTGTGGCTTCTTTGCCCAAAATGATAAACATGGTGCAAGCAAAGTCTTGAAATTTTGTGAATTCAGTTATAGTTGAATCAGTTACTAATGTCTGGGATTCTTTGGACAGATCACTATGACAAAAAGGATACATGTATAATAATGTCTTGTTTTGTGTGAAAAATAATCACATTTTTTTATTCATCAGTTACAATGCTGCAGAAATGTGCATACTTTGGGACAAACTCCCAGTTAACACTATGTTGTATCATTCTCTCTCTGGTCAAGTAAAGAGTGGTTGATGAAGAGTCTCAGTCAAGTAGAGCAGCAGAGGATCCTGGTAAAATGTGACAGTAAAACTAAAATTTGTTTAAAACAACATGTAGTTCAGGATGTGGCACACTGCTGTTGCTGCTGTTGCCTCAAGCTACAGTATGCATTGAATTCTCATGGAATTCAATAGGCTGATTGGAAAGGAAAGGAATAGTATTTTGTTCATTTGGAAGAGCACAAGCATTGTTGCTTCAGTTTCTGGCACCAATGTGTGTGGCCTAGATGGTTGATTAAGGTTTTGAAAGCCTCTCATGCATATACATAGAGACACACAAACATGTCCACACAATCTGGAATAGTGACAAGCCCCAGCAGTCCCACCAAAGACACTCAAGGACACACTACTACCAAGCAGCTATGATTATTCTGTAATTATCCTACTATAAGGAAGGACTGCTAATGAACAGAAACATCACCCGTTCACTTGGAGACCCTCCCTCTCTCTCTTCATCTCTTTATTATGCACATATGAACATACTCGCTTGCCTTTCTTTTATGATCTCACTGACTAGCAATGGATATAAACTGTATGCTGAACTAGCACAGCTCTCAAATTTCCCAGTTTAATGTTTAAGCATACATTTATATACATCAGTTCATTTCTTCTTATATTTACAGTCTAAGCATTAATGCAAAAAGTTTCTTTCTTTCTCTCACATGTAAATAATTATTTTCATTATATGATAAATCATAGTTTTCATTAGTTTTTGATTGCCAAATATATGTTTGTTCCAGGGTTGTTTCCTGTTATTCAGAGCAGAGAAACAGAATTTTACACACATTATCAGAGCTGCAAATTTATCATTGTTACATTTTAGGCATTGCTGTGAGATGGCTTAGTATTTGGAAGGGATGGCAACAAATGTCACCAGCAAGACAAAGAGGAAGCTGAAGAATGTAGTTCTATGGTGTTTATTTCTGTAGTTCCTCTTTTACTAGTCATTGTGGAAGTTTAAATGACCTTATTGTGACAGGTTTTGGTTTCTCCTTTTCTGACTGTGTGTTGTCCAGACCTTCTGTTAGTGGCAGGAGG
>OMLM01010096.1:138706-151501 GCA_900302695.1 Helostoma temminkii | reverse complement strand
TGCACAACTGGTGAATTCGAACCCAAGTCCTGGAAGATTTCTAAAACCCATAGAAAAGAAAGGTTGCAGCACACAAACTGTTGTACTGCAGTGTCTAGCTTTGTTAATATAAAAGATTTATAGTCCAGGTGTAACCCTGAATTATCAGGTGTCTCAGTCACACTAATTTAGCCTAATGTAGCCTTTTGCAGTTATATACAGTGGTATACTGGTGGGGTAGTGATAGGACTGCAAAATACAATACGACAAACTTAATCACGCATCTGAAAACATCATGCTAAAGAGCATGCAGACTCTCTCCAGCTGAACAAAATGAGAAATTCTGAAAAAAAGTTATCTTTGGTGGATGCACTGCAAAGAAGTAAGAAACTTATTTAACTCATTTTCAATTTCAGCTGCTATATTATAAACCATTTTTCCTTGAACTCAGGGCAATGAGATGATAACGATATTAGGTCTAGATATTATGAGTTTTTTCTTTCTGTTTTTTTTTCTTTTTTATTACACAGAGGCCTTGTTTTTTTATAGTGTAACTGATGCTGTTAACTGCACAGCATAGCACACTCGCACTAAAGTTGTACCAATGCCCATAAGTCGCTCACAGTAGTCACCATGTCCCTGTCTCTGTAGCCTGCATACCCACGTACAAAAAGCTAAATAAATGTCAATGACAGAGCATTTCACTAACCACACAGAGGAATTCTGCTAAAGCCAATGTAGCATAATTGGTGCAGGCCACTTAATGTACAGTAGTAGTAGTCAACTCAACAAACTGAGATTTTGGACACCGGCTAATCAGCATCATATCATATCATCACTGATAACTCATCAAGCTGTGTGTAATTTCTTAAAATGGGGTGTAGTGCATTGTGGGATTGTTAGCAGAAAGTAGCTTACTTTCTTCAATGCATTATGTGCGTTAACAACATTAATGTAACATTTGGATACCACTACAAAACACCCAATATATAGTTAATAGGGAGTGACTTTGGACACAGCTTATGTCTTTACCATGAATGTGTAAGCAGGGGCACACCCCAAAGGCACTCATTTCTGGATCCAGTGCTAGAGGCAGGGTGGGAAGTGCCCTGTGAGTGGTGATCCTTGTCGTTTTTTAACCAAATTGTGTTACAGCACGCTTTTTTGGACCACAGGTATCCCATTATAACTGCTGAAAACCTGCAAAATGTCTTTAACAAGCAATCGGTCATTGAAGTACGTCATTAATTATAATCATAAATTCTTCCAGCAGTGAATTTCAATACAAAAACTATTAAAATGTATATTATTTAATTAGCTTTTTCTTCTTTTTAACGTTTTGATGTGTTGCAGATACCTTTCATTTGATTTTCTGAAGTAATTTGTCAGTTTTAGCTGAGTGAAATGAACAGCAAACTCCTCAAGCTATCCTTTTTCCAGTGCTTCCTTCCTATTTTTCCTAATTCCCATTCCCTAGTTTTTTTGTTTTTTGTTTTGTTTCTTTTTGATCCATGTAGTGGAATGTGCTGCATCACTGAAGACAAATTGTTTCAGTTTTGCCCACGACAATCACCTTCCTCCTCCTCTACAGCCCACACAGCCGCCAGCTTCTTCCACAGCAGAGACAGACAGAGAGGCAGGCAGGGCTTCATATGCAAATATAGCCTGAGTAGGTGGCAGCCGAGAGCAGAGTGCACAGCAATGTGAGGACACTCGCAGGCCCCGCCCACAGAAGCCAGTTGCTAAGCAACTGGCCACCAGAGGGAGGGAGTGGAAGGAGGGGCCATGAATTCAACAACTGTTGCCTGATACAAGCTCTCACAGTGTGAATGCAAGTCAGCCGGTGAACCAGTCAGCGATAGAGGGACAGTGTGTGAGGTGCAGAGTGTGAGCTTGTATTTGTGTTTGAGTGTGTGTGAGTGTGTGTGTGTGTCTGTCTGTGTGTAACAGAGAGCGTGAGGCTGTGCAGGAAAAACCAGGCAGCCGGTGCAGTGTTTTAAAGTGAACGATACATCCTGCACCGCTCCTCTGCCTCTCTTTGGACTATACCACTAACAGGGACTCACCCTTTGGACTATCCCGACGCTTTCTCCTTCTCTTGTCTTTGACGGGAACACCTGTGTGTGAGCTGAGACAGCTGACTGCTAACCCTGGTGAACAGGGTGAGTGGATGACTTCAGTGGATGAGGGATTGGCAGGTGGAAAGAAGGGGACTGCTGACCATGGACTCCCCTCACTAGTAAATGGGGTAAGCAACCAGACTTTACCCAGCCTGCTAAAATGTGGGGGTGATGAAGGATTACTTGACAGAATGGGAACAAACAGAGGAGGCAGTCAATGGAGAGTCTTTGGGGGTTTACTGAAAGAAAGGCAAAAACAAGAAAAAGGGAGATTTATCTTATATGTTGGGATAAGTCTCACCAGTTAAAGGGGGGCAGTTCGGCGGCAGTACAGAGTCTATTGTCCCCCAGTTTGAGTTTGAATAACGTAGTTGACCCTGCCTCACAGCTTGCCTGTCTGTCTTGCTCAGCTGTTGGTGTCTGTGTTATCCCACTACACCGACCAGTCTGTTCTGTAGCTCTGCTTTCATCCCTTTCTGTTTTGCAGTGTCCACTCCTGTCATTCTCTCTCTGTCTCTGTTGTTCACTTTCTGTTGCGGCTCATCATCTCTCTGATGGTAATGGGATTAATTGGAAACCAGAGTAGCTGGAAGGAAAGACAACTGCAGAGAGAGAGAGAGAGAGAGTAATGTTGATGTAACATGCAGGTATACACAGACTATAAAAACAGAAGTGAGGAAAAGACAACAGTTATTCAGCTGGACTGGGAGAATGGTACTGGTATCTGCCAGTTTAATTGTGTCTTTATTCTGGTCATAGTTCAGCGAAAAAGGAAAGGTGTATGAGGAAATATCTATAAGAGGAAGTATCAAGCTGTCACATAAATCATCACACAGTCACACAGAAAAAAATGCAACAATCAATTTTATATTTAAAAATGCATTTTGTTTATTTACTGTACAATTGTATTATAATAATATATAAGTAATGTTATAGTAAACAACACATTTTCATGGCAGTGTAATGTTTCTTTTCTAAAACATCTAAAAAATATTTGTCTCAGTATTTGACTAAGTATTTCACCTTTTGACCGTTGACTGAGACAAGTACTAGATCCTCCTTTTGTAACTTCTAATATTCATTCAGTACAGTAAAAAGTAAAGAACTTGGCCAGACGTGTAAGGTGAGTTGTATTTGTATTGTGGGCATCTCAATAGCAACATGTGACGTCAGACTCTTCAGTTGTTTTGAATACTCCTGGTCTGTGACTGGACATTACATAATGAGATTTACTCTTCAGCCAACTCTGGCAGTCTCTGTTGAATGTCCCAATACATTTGTAAAAGGCTAACTTTTGACTAAACCCATTTTACATACTGTGACATGTTATTTGATATTGTTTCCTTAACCAAAACTGACATGTAGCCAAGTGTCTTTGATAGCACATTGTGTGTACACCAGGACTAGAATAACTAGATTAACATGCAGTACTGAGCAGTCCTGGGTGAATGGAGGTTAATCTGTAGCAGTTAAAGCAGTCTAAGGAAAACACTCCTCTCATTAGGAGAGATACTAGGAGCAAACATAAACAATAGTCTCTAGACAAAATAAAGACATGTAGTGACAAATATGCACAAATAAAGTCACAGTCAAGTTAATGCATGTTAGTTTTAAAGATAAATTTTGTCTTAAATTTATGCTGAACAACTTCAAAATTTTTGCAAGCACAAATTACACAAATTACAATGACAAATTTGACGTACAGTACAGATGTCAAGAGGCAGCGGGATGATCACCTGTTGAGTGACAGGCTTCAATTTCCCCATTCAGTGGGCGTCAGCAAGAGGCTTGACAACCACTTAAGAGAGAGGCAGTGCACTTTGTTATAGAAAGACATGCTTTCGTTTCTTTCTCATTGGTCATGAGTTAGACACAGAAAGGACACTAGACAGCATGAACATTTGATCAATCAATGAGCCAATGTGTCTAAAATGTGAGAATGAACTGCTCTTATTTGTTTTATGCTGTTGTAAATTAATCATCATTTAAAGATGTGAAGTTGGGAGGTTTTGTTAGGGTTAAGATGTTTGTGTACACAAACATTTAGCTTGCTCTTTTATTTTTAGTTTCTCGCTCTAGAGGATTGATAACATGAACACATAGATAATAAACTACAGCATTGCACTGCATTGTACCTCTTTTCGACACCACACACTCACACATTTGCACATGTAAACCACTGCCTGAATGTTGTGCATCAGAAGCAGCCAGCAAGATACAATGTCCTGCATGTGCAGCTTTGTAATTTTGAATTAATAGAGCTAAAATGTTTGACTTTGCAGTTAGAGATGCAGGTTATTTATTCATTTCCACAAACAGTCAAAAAAGACACTTAGGGCACTCATAATCATGAGATGTATTTCAAGTTCTCCTAGTTTAGCGAGCCTACTGTATATACACACACCTACATAAACATTTGGATTGGAGTAACTTGTGAGGATCTCCATTGACAACTCTCATTTCTTAACCATCTACTTTAACTGTCACCACTACCTGGCTTTAACTATTTACTCTCAACTTAATCTGTATAATAGATCTCTAAATCCAGATTTTCACATTTTAAATAACATCAGGAAAAGTCTTTGGGACTTTAGCAGTGTGTTTTGTTTTATATTTTTATTTGCTGTTAGTTCACTAGATTCAGAAATAAATGTAATCACCGCATTTACGCTGTTTTATATATTCTGGATTGCTGTGTGTATCTTAGATGGTTTCAGTGAAAATACCTCTACACAGTCTGCAGTGTGCCGCTCCTGTCCCTCCCTACATTGTCCTTTGTCCAGTGCTACATTCTTGGTAATCCAAACCGCTACCTGTTTCCCAGGACTCAGGTTGAAACAACTGTGTGATTGAAACCTATAAATGGACTGGTATAGTATGTTTATGAACTGTAAGTGTAGTCATGTATTTAAGCCCTATCGTTGATATTTCTCATAGTTTTGACCTAAAGACAAATGTGCTGGGACCAAGAGAGGCCATTTTATATTTATAAATTCTAACAATGTTGGGTCTGTTTTTGTACACATGGGCAAGTGTGTGTCTCATATGCTGAAACAGAAGTTTCTGACAGTGTTGACTTAACAAAATGGTAGTGAAATATGAATCATTACTTCCCCTGACTGTAATGTGTGAGTGTGTGCATGCGTAGGTAGTGAATTACTTACCATAGGAGGTGAATAATACAGACACACAAGCAGATACATGCGCATACACACCATGAGTGTTTATGCTCGCCGTCAGGGTACTCATCCCACTTAGGTGTGAATATGATCATTACTCAACAAATGAAAACTGTTTATGAGTAATGTGTATGCTTTTGTCCTTCCACTAATAATTATACTCATTAACATATAACATTTAAATAGTTACAGAGATTGATCATCTGATAGTCTGATTATTAATCTGATGATAATATTCTGCATTTATTTTCCAAATTTTATATCGCATATGGCTCAAAACAATAGCGAAGCCCAAACCACCTGTTTGTAGTTTCTATTTAAAGGTTTACTTGACAAATAATTTGAGCTTTTTTATTTGATTATTCATTCAAGGTTCTGTAAAGCCTCTTATACCCCCTGTCCCAGAGCTTCTTGTTACACACTGAAGGGATATGAATTTCAGCATGAGAGAGGCACCTTTTAGCAGTCAAACTGCTGACTATCAAAGCTCAAGTATTAAGTGATTTGATTTATAGCTGAATATTTTTGTGGTGGCAGCACTTGAGGAGCTCAGAACTTAGAAGAATAGAGAGAAAGTGAGAGCAAGAGAGGATGAAATGTACAAAGAGATAGATCCTATGCAGAGAAATGTCTTATCTCATGAGCTCAGTCTGACAACACAAGCAGAGCGACGGTGCCTGCATGTCTGTTCTTCTTCTGCTGCCCTTCTCTCATTTTCGTTCCTATCTTCCTCTTTCTGCTCTGTCTTTCCTATTTTCAATTTGTCTCTCACTCTGCTGCTCCTCCTGCTGACTCACAGTAAGTCGAAGATCCATAATTGTAGATTGATCTAGTAATGTCAGTTCATGTGTCTGCTCAATCAATTCCACCCCACAATGGTCTAGCACTCCATATCTGCACTCTTTTTGTCTTTTGCACAACATTTGTTTTTCTTTACTGTTTAGCAACAGTGTGGTTACTGCACAGCCTGTTGTACAACAAATGCGCCACCAGAGCAACACCTTTTAAACAATTTAAGCTGTATAATTCTTTTAATCTGGTTTTGCTTAAATGACAAACTGCAAAAATATTCCAAGGACACTCCTCAAATGAGATCCTAAATAATTTAAAGCCTCATAAGACTTGAAGAAGCTTAACATTTTCAAATGCAGAACATGTCTAAATGCAAATCAGCTTGCATTTCTTCAATTGCAAAAAGTAAAACAAAATTAGGCATGCATGGAAATTTGTCTGTACTGGCAGAAATTTTATCTGAGGAAATGAGATGTTGACACTGTACCGCTCTTGCTCAGTCATGGTCAGAGAAGTTCAAAAGCCATATTCTTTCTCTTTGTTATATTTAAATCAATAAGACCTTGGACCGCATCGTCATCCACATAAAACTCCACTGTGCCAAAAGCACAGAGTAATGATCGTTTCAGCACTAAAGTGGTATTGACCTTCAACATAGACTAAAAGGGTGTGAGGTGGGTGTGTCTGTCTTTAATAACAGGCATTGAACACCAACTTCAAATTAATTGACCTTAAGTAATTAGTTCATGTCACTTTCATGTCATTCCAAAATTTCTTTGTATATATATATATATATATAATTGTGTACGCGAGAATACACTGGCACTGTTTTGATGTTGAAACTGAAAACAATAATCAAATTAGCAAATTAGGTTAGCAAAGTGGAGAATGAGGACAAAGAAGGTGAATATAGGCTTAGTTACTAGGCCTAGTTGTAATAGGAGGAAAAACTTCTCAATGAAATAAGAGAATACTTTGTCCATGCCCTACAAAACGTTATATTTTGGGATGGAGCCATGATTACACATGTACGATTTCTGCTGCAACATATGAAAATGTCTGCTGTGACAAATATCTCTTGTTCATTTCAGCTGCATTCTGTTTCCTGTGAATACCACTATGTTTGACTTCCTAAGAAAGTAGACATCCATGAGGAATTTGCATTGTGTATTTAAATGGATTATAAATTTGGCTGTATATCACATCACAGGAAATACAGCTCCGAGTGAAAGTGGGTCAGAGAACTTTGCTGTAAACTTTTCGTTTTATCTCTTAAACAATATTTGTCTCCCACTACCATTGATTTTGTTCCAGTATTGTTAAATACCCACAAACAAATTTAAGACGCACATTAGTGCTTATGATGCCTTTGGTATTAGTAGACTAATAACAAATATAAAGTTATGTCTGTGACACAAATATGTTTCATTTTGTAAAAGAAAACATTGTATGTTTACCTCCTTAGCAACCGGTTTCGTAGTGGTAATTGCAGAACAGTAACATCATTGTATCTCACTCTTTTCTATTATGTAATCTCCCAGAATGTTGCTCAACACCTGTATTATGACAAATACATTAGTCAGCATCTTGAGTTTCAGGATGGCTTCACCCTGATTTTGTGTGTACCTAATGTCGGTACCATGCTCAAAAGTTAATTTCCTTTGCATCTGTTTCTTTGCACATAACATACACACACTGGCCACCTTATGAGCTACACCTGTACAGTCTAATACAATTCAATACAGAGGCTCTGCCATGAATTCTACTTTTACAAAGTTGTAATTTCTCTGTTTTGAGTTGAAACTGTCAGAAAGAGGATAATTTTACTACATGTTTATTATTTAGGTCGTAGTGGGTCGTTAGGTTTGGTCTCCCTAGTTAAAATAAATGAAGGGTCAAAGACATTAGAAACGTTTAATATCCTTCACTCCAGTCTACCTAATAAGGGGCCTGTGAGAATATATTCTGTAGTGTCTTCTGTTGCCTAGAGTAAAGTGACAAGTGACCTCTGCTCTTAAGTTTCTGTCTATTTTCCTCTCACTTCTTAAATTTCTATCAGAGCTCAGTGGATGTAAATAATACATTGTTCCCCAGGAGCCTGGTTGTGTTATTTTCTCTGTCTTGTTGTCTCGTAACTTACTATTCATGTTGCACAGCTGCTGCCAATCTCTGCTGGCAGTCTGTGTCTATATTAAAGGTGTACAGTATCACCTGTATTTTCCAGTTTTCAAAGGACGTATGCTTATTCAAGCACACATGACATGTAATAAATCACATGTAGTATCTGTAATGTGGGTCATTCAGCAGTGATTGAGGATGTGTAGGGCTTATTTCTTATCAGAGCACCTGGACAGAGCTAGTACTAGTTCACCCATACAGTAGGCCCATATAGTTGCATACTTCATATACATTTACATTGTCTTTCTAAAATAACACATAATGATACTCAGATTGACCACAGGCACAAGATCTGTTTACTCGATTTGAGTTTCTCATGTCAGAGAAGAAGACTGAATTTTCTTCTTTGTCTTTTCCATGTTTTCCATCTCTGACACTGGTTTCACCTGGGAGAGTATGAACGATTGGATGTCTGTATGTTAACTAGGTCAAACCCTGCAGCAGCAGACTCAGAGATCAGAAAGAGATCGAAATATATTAAATTTTTTATGTGAACTAAAAAATAAAATATGACAAGAAGCATGAGTATTGATGTAAATCTGCATGTTTTTTCCCTCTACGGGATGATGTTATTAGTTTACTGATACCAAAGGCATCATAAGCACTAATGTTGAAAACATCAGAGTCTTAAATTAGTTTGTGGGTATTTAACTACACATTTTAGCATAGTTTGTATTCTGTAAAATTAGATTCATATGTGAAAAAAGAAGTTATATTACACTACAAAATATGTACTAATTGGCTTTAGAGAAAGATGAAACACGTTGACAAATCATCGCCGCGTAAGTGGTGTGAAGGAGCTTCTGGCACAGAACTCACACCAGAACTGAGACATGCTCTGTGTCCTCAGTTCAAAGCCACAGGCATTTGGATGCTGTTTGGCAGGCTCACTGTGTTTTTGCTCTGGGAAATCAGGCAAATCAAAACACTCTGTAGGCTCATGTTTTGGCAGTTACAGCCCCTGGGCTTTTCTCAGCAGGCAGGTATAAAGAGAAGCATACTGTAAACAAACACACACAATACTCCACCCCCAATTATTTCTCCTTTTAACTACTCTTACCAGAGTGCAAAGTGCTTTGACTAAAATAAAACACACACACACACACTGCAGGTTGTTAGTGTCCATCAGTGTCTTTGCCTGAAACAACTGCATTTAAAGCCTTGTCAGCTTAAACAATGGCACGTGCTTCTATTCTCCCTAAACTTGACTGACAGACCTGCGTGTATTCTTTAAATGTTTCTGCAAGAACACATGACTGAGTCAGATGATGCTGACACACATTCACCTGAGGAACCTTCAAGCGTTTTGAATAACTAAGATCTAAGACCATAAAATTCTTTGACTAACTTAAAGAGAGCAATTGGTTGCAAGCATTCTTTAGTAGGTACTGGCATTTTGTTATTACTCTGTTAAGTAAAAAAGTCTAATTATTTCCTATCTAACCTTGTCTCAATATTAGGATTTTCTTTGCAAGAGCAGGATTTTTCACATTGTTAATCTGTATAAAGGGTCTCAGTACTGTTTTATGTCTACTTTTAACATAATTTGAGCTTCAAAATAAAAACAAATCCTTTCTTCCTCACAACAAGCACAACAGGTGTCAAGTTGCCCACTGGGTTAGCTTGTTCAGCTTTTTTAAATAGTTGTGGTAGAGTACAGAGGGGGGCTGCCTTTATCCTTTCCACACAGTGTTTCAGTGTTTGACTGGTCTAAGGAATGCTAAAGAGACCTTTATCCCTCTTTTAATTCTCTGTGACTCAGCTTCAAACCCCATGTTGGCTCTTTGTGCAGAGCCCCAGGTAGTATGTGGAATGGGTACTTTAATAATTTAGTTGTACGTACACTTCAGTGTTTGTGTGTTACTGACACATGCCTTTGGTTCATTAAGTAAGACATGAGGAAGAAAGGAAAGAAATACAAATTTTATTTTTGTGACAGCATCAAGTAGTATTTTTTACTCTTTGATTAAATACAAAATGTGCTCTACTACCAGTCTTGTGAGGGCATTCTGGTCTTCTGGGGACATTTAAGAAAATCCTTACATTTACAAACAGTGTTTTTAGGGTCTTAAAGTTTTTTTCAATTTAGTCTTAAATTGAAATATTTGTAATATTGTCTAATATGGACCAAGTTTATTTATTTCTCAGGTTCTTGCTATACTGCTAATTCCTTTTTTATTCTTTCTTTGTGTTACTTAATCTCTTTCTTCCCAACATTTATTATATGCATTCTTCTATGGCTTACCCTTTCCTCACTCCCTTACCTACATCCATGTCCACCTTTCTGTTCTGTTACTCGCCAACATGTAACTCACCCTGCTCTCTCTCAACTTCAACAAACCCTCCTAAACTGTTTCAGTATTGACATGCTGAGACAAGTCCTTTTTCTCATTTGCATTGCACTATGGAGCAGGACATGTGACCTTTGACCTGCTTGCCCTTTCTCCTCCATAGCCCTCTAGACCTCGAGTGTTGACCCAAACCCTTCCCACAGTGAAGGAATTTACTAAATGTAGAGAATTTTTAAATACAGCCCTCAGTATTTGAGATATTTTGACACAGCTCTGCGAGTATTGGTGTAACAAAACTCTCAAATCAAACATAGTTAAAACTGTTACTAGTGCGCTACACATTAGAGCACTAGTAACATTCACTGTTCGTTATTGTTGCTTATTATGCTAACTATGATAAAGTGACAGTGGAAAAAGATGTCTGTATTCAATGTGACAGAGATAATCTGCTGACAACTTATCAATCAATATACAGTGACAAAATCTCCTTTGACAACACTCACCCTAATTATTTCTTAATAACTTAAATTATTTCTAGAATCCGCCTCTAACCTGGATAAATAAATAACCTGATCTGCTGGACAAAAACAAGATTATAATGTGTTTCCCACGTCATACAGCAGAAATATCACCAGCAGCTCCATCAGCAGTCACAGTCTAAGGTGTTGGGTAGAGGTTATATTAAGCTTTAGCGTCTTTTTGAAGGAAAAAATTATTGTGATCACATTATTCATGTTATAGATGCCACTGATAAAACATGTTTTCTCCTCCCTTGTACACCTGCATTGAACACTACACCGTGTACATATATGGTGTAATTCATTCTGGTCAAGAGAGATGCCCTTTGCATTGTAATGGACAAATTTGACCAGTGGATCAAAATGTTACATTTCTGAAAAGCACACTAGGGCCATTTTAAGGGTCAGAAATGATTAAACTACTGAGTTTTTCATAATAGGGTATTAGTGCACAATAACCCCTGTCAGCTTGAAAGTGAGTTAGCAACATTTATAGCTACAGAATACTTTGACGTTATCTGAGCCCCACTTTCACCTTTTGGTTTTCACTTCATGGATGTACAAACAGAATCACTGCTTAAACTGAGAAAATATCTAAAGGTGATCATCTGGGATTTTAATATTTGCAGTTGTAAAATTATCTGAAGCAATAAGGAGCTATTTTCTTACTGTTTGAAATGGATGTACGGTCATTTTACTCCTCATGAAATCCTAGCCACAGCATCATAGGCCTTAATCTACCCTACTGTGTATTGCTGACCTTCCCTTTTTAGTTTCAAGCCTGAGATTTACTGACCACTGACCAGAGACAGAGTGGAGTCAGGGCTCCTAAACCCTAAAGTAGCCTTCCACTGGAAATCTAACACCCTTGTTGTCCTGGTTTAAATCTTTATTGTAGGCTAGCTTTTAATTAACTTTATAATTCCTTTAATTACTTCATTTTAGTTAATTAATTATAATTAAATCATGTTTTCTATGTTTTTGTTTTCCCTTATATATGTATCTCACTGTCTCACTATTGCCTTACCAACCATCATTCTACAGGGTGGTGAGGAGGCTTGTCCCATCATCATGTGCACGCGGGCCTATCCTGACCCTGTCCCTGAGTGCCAGCTGTTCCCTGGAGAAGTGGAGGAGCCCGAGGAAGAGGTGGGAGACGAGGGCAAGGAGAGGGAATCGGACAGAGACAGTGCTGTGGAAAGCACACAAGGGTCAGACACCTCTGACGGGCTAATCAGGTCAGGGGATAAGGAAGAATCACTAGGGGATATCTTTTTCCCTGTGGAGAAGTAAGCACTGCTCCTGCTCAAACAGCTTTCTTGTCCTGTTCATGTTTGATAAAGCTGTGTGTTCCTCATCCACAATCTCTGATTTAAAGATAACAGGGGCTACATTTGTCATAAGGTGACTGTGATTTTATCACTGATTGCGGATCAAAATCTATCTCTTACTTTTGAAATAAATGTTTTAACATATGAAATTGCTGTTTTAATTTCACCCTAAAAATGACAGTAACATGGTGTACTCCTTTTCCTCAGGTGCGGTCAGACTAGCATTTCAGTGACCTCTGATCTATCAACACGTTCCTCAGCTTCTCTGAACGAAGAGCAGTTTGAGGATTACGGGGAGGGGGAGGAACCAGACTACGCTCCCAGCAGCCCCTGTCCAGACGACGAGACACGTACAAACGGTTACTCTGATCTAGGCTCATCTGTTCCCTCCAGGTAGGGGGGGGGGG